>ML102836.1:178-145345 GCA_003697995.1 Taxidea taxus jeffersonii | reverse complement strand
TTTTTTATTATTATATTTTTTATTATTATGTTATGTTAGTCACCACACAGTATGTCATTGGATTTTGATGTAGTTTTCCAAGATTCATTGTTTATGTATAACACCCAGCGCTCCATGTAATACGTGCCCTCCTTAATAACCATCACTGAGCCAACCCATCCCCCCACCCTACCCTACCCTCTAAAACCCTCAGTTTTAGATTCCCCTGATTCCCCCCCTTAGATTCCTCTGATTCCCCCCCTTCATTTTTCCCTTTCTTCTTCTAATGTCCTCCATGCTATTCCTTATGTTCCACAATGACACCGTATGAAAATTGACTATGCCGAGTGAAATAAGTCAAGCAGAGAAAGTCAGTCTTACTATTCTGTCTCAAAGTAGGATCTTCCACCATATAAAGAGTGTGACTTGTTCTTCTCCAGATCAACCCACCCCTTCTCTGCTCTCTGGAAAGACCTGACTCTACCATTCACTTAACAATTGATTACTAAAATCTCCTCTAACCCAAAATCCAAGACAAAAACAAGGTGTCATTCTATTCAGGCAAAACTTAATTATTTGAAATATAAAGAAAGTAAATTCCAGAAAACCAGGAGAGTCTTGGAAAGGAGGGAATTTGATTTTAAAAAGATAAAAACCGAACTAAGGGAATGCCTGGGTGGCTCAGTTGGTTAAGCAGCTGCCTTCGGCTCGGGTCATGATCCCAGCATCCTGGAATCGAGTCCCACATCGGGCTCCTTGCTCAGCAGGGAGCCTGCTTCTCCCTCTGCCTCTGCCTCTGCCTGCCACTCTGTCTGCCTGAGCTTGTGTGCTCTCTCTCTCTCTCTCTCAAATAAAAAAATAAATAAAATCTTAAAAAAAATTTAAAAAACTGAACTAGGTATCAGTAAGCCTATATTCTAGTCCTAGATCCTCTGAGTGATCTTCAATATGAAGTCACAGGTTCCCTGTTCACCCATTGTCATTGGTGCTATGGTAGAATGAGATCATATAACCTTTCTGTTCTTGTCTAGTTCTAACATCAGGAAACCATGACACTTTGAAACTTTGACATCAGCCACAACAACGTCTTTCAAGACATGTCTCCAAAGACAAAGGAAACAAAAGCTAAAATGAACTTTTGGGACTTCATCAAGATCAAAAGCTTCTGCACAGCAAAGGAAACAGTCAATAAAATGAAAAGGCAACCCATGGAATGGGAGAAGATATTCTCAAATGACACTATAGACAAAGGGCTGATATCCAACATCTATAAGGAACTCCTCAAACTCAGCACTCAAAACACAGATAATCACATCAAAAAATGGGCAGAAGACATGAACAGACACTTCTCCAAAAAAGACATACAAATGGCTAACAGACACATGAAAAATGGTCACCATCATTAGCAATCGGGGAAATTCAAATCAAAACCACACTGAGATACCACCTGACGCCAGTTAGAATGGCCAAAATTAACAAGACAGTAAACAACAAGTGTTGGAGAGAAAGTGGAACCCTCTTACACTGTTGGTGGGAATCCAAGTTGGTGCAGCCACTTTGGAAAACAGTGTGGAGATTCCTTAAGAATTAAAAATAGAGCTACTCTCTGACCATGCAATTGCACTACTGAGTATTTACCTCAAAGATACAAATTTAGGGACGCCTGGGTGGCTCAGTTGGTTAAGCGGCTGCCTTCGGCTCAGGTCATGATCCCAGCGTCCTGGGATCGAGTCCCACATCGGGCTCCTTGCTCAGCAGGGAGCCTGCTTCTCCCTCTGCCTCTGCCTGCCACTCTGTCTGCCTGTGCTCGCTCCTGCACTCTCTATCTGACAAATACATAAATAAAAATCTTTAATAAAAAAATAAAAAATTTAAAAAGATACAAATTTAGTGAAAAGAAGGGCCATTTGTACCCCAATGTTCATAGCAGCAATGGCCACAGTCACCAAACTGTGGAAAGAGCCAAGATGCCCTTCAACAGATGAATGGATAAAAAAGATATGGTCCATATACACTATGGAGTATTATGCCTCCATCAGAAAGGATGAATACCCAACTTTTGTGTCAACATGGATGGGACTGGAGGAGATTATGCTGAGTGAAATAAGTCAAGCAGAGAGAGTCAATTATCATATGGTTTCACTTACTTGTGGAGCATAAGGAATAACACGGAGGACATTGGGAGAAGGAGAGGAGAAGTGAGTTGAGGGAAATTGGAGGGGGAGACGAACCATGAGACACTGTAGACTCTGAGAAACAAACTGATGGTTTTGGGGGGGGTTAGGTGAGCCTGGTGGTGGCTATTAAGAAGGGCATGTATTGCATGGAGCACTGGGTGTGGTGCATAAACAATGAATCTTGGAACACTGAAAAAATAAAATAAAAATTTAAAAACATTAAAAATAAAATTAAAAATATAATTATATTTAAAAATTTATATATATTATATATTTTATATATAAACTATTAATGTATATTAAATATTGATTAATATTTTAATTAAATATAATTAATAGTTAATATATTTATATTAAATAAATATTAATATATATTAAATATATTTATATGTGATATTTATGATTTTATTATATAATATTTATATTTTGTAATATTTATAATTATATTTATAAATAGTATAATATAATATAAAATTTATATTATATATGTTATATATTATAAAATTTATAAATTTTATATTTATAATTATATTTATAATTTATATATACATGTAAATTTTATGTTATATATATATATATATATATATATACACACACACACATACTGCCATTGACTCAGGTCATGATTCTGGATCCTGGGATCCAGCCCTGGTTTGGGATCCCTCCTCAGCAGGAGTCTGCTTCTCCGTCTTCCTCTGCAACTCCCCCTCCCCTGTACTTGGGCTGTAGATCATTTTCTCTCTCTCTCTCTCAAATAAATAAATACTATAATGTAATTTTAAAATATGTGTGGCTGCATGTAGAGGACAATCACAAAAATTCAGGACAGTATGGCCACATCAGAATCTAGTTTTATCACATTGATAAAATCCTTTTCTATCATGAACATAGCATTGCAATTACAGGTATTAAGATGTGGATATCTTTTAGAGAGCTTTATGAGTTTACTGCTTTCACATCGCCCTGACATTCAAAAGCTCACTGAATTCTGCTCCCACAGCCTCACTTCTGAGCTTCCCTCTTTGCCATCCCCACAGCCATCATCACTGTCCAGTCCCATCATGCCCGGCTTGGGTCCAAGTCACCTATGTGATTCCCTGGGCTCTGCCATACCTTCCTGCAATACATATTCCTCATTGACACCAAAGCGACCCTCCCTGCCAACTGTGAATCTGATCTCACTCCTAGAACCATGAATTACTAAAGGTTATGTGTTTTCACATCTTTGAGTAAGAAGACTTTTGAATCTTATACTTAACTCTCAAATTATTTTTAGCAATTGATATTACCTCTTCGCTAAGAAATAAAGGTAACAGCTATCTACTGTTATCAATTATCAACAATGTCTTATAATAAATTTTTATTTTTTATTTTTAATAAGTAATTTTAACACTTCAGGAAATACATACACTCAAATTGGTCCCTTTTTGTGAATTACATTTCGCTTTCAGACTACACACTATGCTCAGTGGACACAAGGATTATGGAGTCCTTGGAAACTCTGAGATACTCATATAGCAGACACACTGCTGGGAGGATCAAGGCCCACCATTTGCATTGCACACAAGGACATCCATGGCTCCATCCCTGGGCATTCCTTAGCCTCTATCCCTGAACACCCAGTGTTCAGCCATAGTTGTCCATATGCCATTCACTTATGTATGTGCTGAATCACTCAATTGTACCAGGATGGGTACAGTTCTCTTTGCCTCTATATCCTCCCTGAATAAGATAATCTACAACCTCACCTGTAAGGTCCATTTCATGTATCCTCCACTGTGAAGCTCTCTGAGTCACACACCCTAAGACAAATCTTTATACATAAACACATTTCACCTTCAACAACACACACACATTTACAATCACAAACAGAAAAACCCAGGGACACAAACTATCACACACACACACACACATACACATTCTTCTGTTATCACTTTGCCTTTCTGTGATAGACTATTCATATCACAGAGTGGTTTTGGATAAATTAATATATAAAAAAACAAATGTGGTCAATCACTATTGTTGTTTCTAAAATACTAAGCACTTACATTCATTAACACTCTTATGTGCTAGTCATTATCCTGGAAGGTTTACATGTTCTGTCTCTCTTAGTCCCTACTAGTTGCCGGGAAGGTAAAAGATTATTACCACCATTGAATGGGGAGATGAAGAATGTCTTCCTCAAGTGTTCCTCAACCCTAGCTCTGTGTTAGAATCAATTGAAAAGATTTCAAAAGCAACTGATGTCCAGACTGCTCACCAGCCCCCACCAGCACCAATATACAGATATCTCTGCAGGTAGAATCCATGCAGTCCCCATTTCTTCGTCTCCATCTCCTTTAGGTGGCAGTGGCCCAGTGACTGGGGAGGCAGTGGCCAGTCACATGTTCATGGTGGGAGGAGGACAAGAATCTCCATGACACTCAGGGAAACCCCAGCATCACTGTAGTGGTCACCTTGAGACATTTTGCTTTTAAGTTGTATCCTTATTTAAGTAATATGTGCACCCAATATGGGTCTCAAACTCATGACCCTGAGATCAAGAGTCCCATGCTTTTCTCACTCAGCTTGCCAACCACCTCCTGCCTTGAGACCTTTCCTTAACTACTACTGTAAACCACCAATCCTACTCCTTTTAGGGGTACTCATTAGCTCCACTGTTATAGAACTAATAAACTGAGGTTTTCATACAGGAATATATTCCTTCATGAGCTGCTGCGAGAGAGTGTGAGGTGAGATAAAGCACAATTGCAAAGGCAGGGCTTGGAGTGTAGAAGTTTATAGAGTGTTTACTGTGTGCAGAGTTTCTGTTTGAGATGACTTCTACAAATACGTAGCCATTACAACATTGTGAATATACTTAATGCAGTGGAATTGTGCATTTAAAAAGTTTAAATGGGGGGTGCCTGGGTGGCCCAGTGGGTTAAGCCTCTGCCTTCAGCTCAGGTCATGATCTCAGGGTCCTGGGATCGAGCCCCACATCGGGCTCTCTGCTCAGCAGGGAGCCTGCTTCTCCCTCTCCCTCTACTGCTCTGCCTGCTTGTGTCTCTCACTCTCTCTGTCAAATAAATAAATAAAAATCTTTAAAAAAAAAGTTTAAATGGTAAAGTTTGTCTCATGTGTATTTTACCAAACACACACACACACACACACACACACTCCTCAGCCTAGAGCTACCTGACACAGCAGAAAGATAACTACTTGGGAGCAGGGTCTATAGTTCGATCTCCACTGGACATATTCCCCCAGAGTTGCTGACACCTTGCAGTCAAACAACATCTGGTGTCAACTCACTGTTTGAGTCACCTCCTAGATTCTTTGTTGACATATACCTAATTTTCTAGAAACTTTAGTTCAACTCACAACTGTGTTTAACCAAGCATGAAGGATGGATGTATGCAGAGTCTTTTGACTTTGTCTTTGAGGCCTCTAATTGTTCCTCTGGACATAGATTACCACTCTCTGCCCAGGGATGACTCCTCCAGTGGCTTCTCCCTGAATCCATCTTGCTCGCTATGAAAAGTCAACACTTTGAACACAAAGCTATGCTTTTCCCATGGCTTATTTTTTTTAATATTTTTTATTTATTTATCTGACAGTCAGAGATCACAAGTAGGCAGAGAGGCAGGCAGAGAGAGAGGAAAGGAAGCAGGCTCCCTGCCAAGCAGAGAGCCCGATTTGGGGCTTGATCCCAGGACCCTAGGATCATGACCTGAGCCAAAGGCAGAGGCTTTAACCCACTGAGCCACTCAGGCGCCCCTCCCATGGCTTATTTCAAGCAAACCTTCAAAGGTCCTCTGTTTCCTAGGATATGACGTCTAATGTCTCCATCTGGAAATTAGTATATTGAGGCCTATATAATAATCAAAACCTCACATTGTTTCGAAATTAAGACTTCTCCTTTCATTCACTCCTTTCCTACCACTTTTTCTCTCCCCACTACTAACAGCAATTTCTGGTAGAGTTAGGGCCTAAAATGATGTGAGACAAGAGACAAGAAAGTTCCTCACCGATTCATATTCTTTTGCATTTAGTGTAGATTCTTGGGGCCAGGCAACTCATTCTCCTGTGGATCCTTTCATGGTTCTTCAGAAAGCCCAAATTACCAAAATCTCCTCATCTCCTCAGGTCTTACAAACATTCAAAGTAAAACAAAAAGCTCTGGAAAAATTAAAAATATGACCTCTGGAAAAAAATAATAATGAGTTGGAAGACAAAGTAAAATGGCGGAACAAAAATAATGTATATGTAGTAGAAGGGACTAAAAAATACGAATATGAAAGAACGGAAAAGCATGTTAAAGCACCGATCCATGATACCCAACTAATAGAACTGCAGAATGACACAGACCACAGTGGGAAGACAACTACCATAGCAAAATGACAAGATATTTGGTAGAAATGAAGAATACAAAATTGAATAACCCACTCACTCCTCACTGCAAAACACATTTCTGTGATTCTTTTGAATACCACTCAGAAGAAAGGTATTTCTTTCAGAAGGAAACACTAGGTCACACCCAAGAATGGAGAATAAAAATTGATTCAACACAGGACCGGAAGACACAAAGGTTAGGTTAAAAATTCAGAGACTGCAACCTGGAATTTTATATGAAGTCAACTATCACTAAACCATGAAGAAAATGTTCAACATCATTATCCATTCAGGGAAATTCAAATCAAAACCACATGGAGATACCACCTTTCCCCAATTAGAGTGGCAAAAATTGACAAGGCAGGAAACAACAAATGTTGGAGAGGATGCAGAGAAAGGGGAACCCTCTTACACTGTTGATGGGAATGCAAGTTGGTACAGCTACTTTGGAAAACAGTATGGAGGTTCCTCAAAAAGTTAAAAATAGAACTACCTTATGACCCAGCAATTACACTACTGGTTATTTATCCCCAAGATACAGATGAAATGAAAAGAAGGGACACATGCACCCCAATGTTCATAGCAGCAATGTCCACAATTGCCAAACTGTGGAAGGAGCCAAGATGCCCTTCAACAGACAAAGGATAAAGAAGATGTTGTCCATATATACAATGGAATATTACTCAGCCATCAAAAGGATGAATACCCACCATTTGCATCAACATGGATGGAACTGAAGGGTATTATGCTAAGTGAAATATGTCAAGCAGATAAACTCAATTATCATATGGTTTCAGGGACGCCTGGGTGGCTCAGTTGGTTAAGCGGCTGCCTTCAGCTCAGGTCATGATCCCAGCGTCCTGGGATGGAGTCCCGCATCGGGCTCCTTGCTCAGCAGGGAGCCTGCTTCTCCCTCTGCCTCTGCCTGACTCTGTCTGCCTGTGCTCACTCTCTCTGACAAATAAATAAATAAAATCTTTATCATATGGTTTCATTTATTTGTGGAACATAAGGAATAGCATGGAGGACATTAGGAGAAGGAAGGGGAAAATGAAGGGGGGAACCAGGGGGAGAGACAAACCATGAAAGACTATGGACTCTGGGAAACAAACTGAGGGTTTCACAGGGGAGTGGTTGGGGGATGGGTTAACCCAGTGATGGATATTAAGGAGGGCATGTATTGCATGGGGCACTGGGTGTTATATGCAAACAATAAATCATGGAACACTACATAAAAACAAATGATGTACTATATAGTGACTTACATAACATAATAAAATTAAATTAAATTAAATAAATAATTTGGGGAGGGCACCTGGGTGGCTCAATCATTAAGTGTCTGCCTTCAGCTCAGGTCATGATCCAAGGGTCCTGGGATCGAGCCCCGCCTCAGGCTCCCTGCTCAGCAGGCGGCCTGCTTCTCCCTTTCCCCTTTCTCCCTGCTTATGTTCCCTCTCTCACTGTCTCTCTCTCTCTCTCTCTGTCAAATAAATAAATAAAATCTCTTAAATAAATAAATTTTAAATGGAGATTTTGGAAGTGCATATCTTCAAAAGTTTTATCTTCAGGGACGCCTGGGTGGCTCAGTGGGTTGAGCTGCTGCCTTCGGCTTGGGTCATGATCCCAGAGTCCTGGGATCGAGTCCCATGTCAGGCTCTCTGCTCGGCAGGGAGCCTGCTTCTCCCCTCCCCTCTCTGCCTGCCTCTCTGCCTACTTGTGTGATCTCTGTCTGTCAAATAAATAAATAAAATCTTTAAAAAGAAAAAAAAAGTTTTATCTTCAGTGAGCTTTTTCTCAGAAGGTATGGGAAGATATGCCTTAACAAAAAGAAGGAGTAGATAAGGAAAGATAAGACATGGAATCTAGTCAACACAGAATAAAACTTTGATTTTTATGGATGAATCAGTAGAGAACAATTTAAAACAATATTAAGAACACAGCAGAACCAGGAGACACAGTGAAAGAAGTAGAGAAGTATGAGGCCACGTGGTGTACATCAGAATAGAGACGGCTCCAGCACTTCTCACTGCAAGCTGTTTTTCAATACTTTCCTTTTTCAGTAGTGCTTCCATATCACCATTTTAGAAGGAAAATTGGGGGGGACACCTGGCTTGCTTAGTCATAAGAGGATGCAACACCTGATCTCCAAATAATGAGTTCAACCTTATGTGGGGTATAGATACTACTAAAAATAAGTAAACCTAAAAAAAAATAAAATAAAATAAGATGAAAATTTTGTAAAATACAAGAATTGTTAGAAATGAAAAGGAAGGGGGCGCCTGAGTGGCTCAGTGGTTAAGCCTCTGCCTTCGGCTCAGGTCATGGTCTCAGGATCCTGGGATCGAGCCCTGCATCGGGCTCTCTGCTCAGCGGAGAGCCTGCTTCTCTGTCTCTCTCTCTGCCTGCCTCTCTGCCTGCTTGTGATCTCTGTCTGTCAAGTAAATAAATAAAAATCTAAAAATTAAAAAAAAAGAAATGAAAAGCAAGGACAAGAGGGAAGAGGAGGAGCAAAACAAAAAATGGTCAGAGAAAAATTTGGCCAAAACTATGTTATAATGTGGCAAATTATCTCAGGTCAACTATGAACCTACACTGCACCAAACATAGGAGCAATTTATATATTTCATTGGAAGAATTAATGGATTTCCTTAAGGAATTAATTATCATGTCAAATGACAAGACATAGAAGAAGTGGAAAAGATATTAATATATCCCTGAGAATGAGATTCTACCATAGAATTCAAAGGCCATAAGACAGTCGACCAAGAACAAAGCCTTTAGGTGCTGAACATTCTCTCTGAAGGAAGACTTTGGGAAGAAGTGAAGATTAAGCAGGACTTTGAAGGACAGGGAGAATGTGGATGACAGAATGGAGAAACCAAGGCCCTCTGTGAACAAGATGAGTTCTGTGCACCAAATGACACAGACAATGCCCACACTTCTGCCAGCATCTGTCTGCACTGGTGCTCCACTCACTGTCCACTTAGTGGGAAGCTACCCAGCACATTACTGATATTTTGCTACAGGGAAAATGCTTTTAGTTATTTGTCAAGGCTCTATTGACATTTGAGGATGAAAAAGTCCTTTTTGAGTAAATGTCCTGAGCATCCCAAGTTGTTTAAGAACAACCTCTTGATGCCATTAGCACACCATCCACCCTGTGGGGATACCCAAAATATCTCCAGACATTGACAAATGCCTAAAAGTATAAAATGGAAGGAGAGAGTCAGTCAGATTCAGTAGAAAAACCAGTTTTCATAGTGCGAACACTAGATCAGTTCTCCCATATACATCTTGTAAGGTACCTGAGGACCAGAGCTTCAAAACTATGCATGCCATGATTAGCGAGAAAAGGTGGGCACATAGTGGAGGGAAAAATACTAATTCAATATAGAAGATAATGGTGTAGATATCTAATGATCCATATGAACTGTCACGGGTAAATGAGGATTAAATTCCTTACCACACATTTCTTGACAATGTCACATTGTGTAAAGTTCAGGGTTTTGGTGAATGAGCCAAGGAGAATTCACTGGAGGCGACACATGGTCCTGGCTTGGCTTCCAAATCCGGCTTTCGGTCCCAAGTCGTCAGATGGATCCGGGATAGATCGAATCAAAGTTACATTGGCTCAAGGTAATGGCTGCTTCTGCCAGTCATCTCCCTATTGTGATACCAAAGTCCTCCCAAGAACATAAACAAGGTGATGTTAGCACCACAATGACAGGCTGGTGACTGGTTTTAGTTTGGGATTTGATCCCTGACTTCACTAAATATCCAAATTTGAATGCACTTCTCTTTCTAAGTAGACCTAATAATAAACATGTAATATAATCAGTGAATCTTTATATAAATCCAAAATCTGTCCTGAAAAGCAGTTACACAACAATTAATTAAGCACCTACCTTATCACTGTCATCACACAAAGACCAGCGGTGCATAGGTGGTACCCTGTAAGAGCATATCAGGGAGGAAGAACCATGGGATCAGAGCTACATACAGAGCCGAGGAGTCTTGGCAAGAGAGATCCCTATCGATTCAGAGTCAGGAAAGGGCACAAGAAGAGGGTTGTCTTTGATGTAACATTGGGAAAGAATAAGGAGTTTCAACCCAGTGGGACTGAGGCAAGGACAGTGGCAAGGGGAGTCTACAGGGAGCAAAGTCCTCAGCAGAAAACTGGTGGGCCTACACAGTAATCAACCTGGAATTCACATAGGGCAGTCGTGTGAGTCAAGATCACAAGAATCCATTCGAGCCATAGATGAAAGTCCAGAAGGGTCAAACAAGGAGGTCGAGAGTGTTGAGAGTGGTTTCTCAACCAGAACATTTGGGTCCTTACCCTGCCTGCCACCCACAAACATGGTCTGAGGGCCGACTTACTTGACTGCTCTTGTCCCATTGTCTGCAGCTGGAATAAATGATATGCCCATCTCATGGGGAGGTGTTGGGAGAGAGGATGGGACCAGTTGACCATGAGCTGAACCCGGGCAATTGGAGGCTCCACACCCACCTCCCCTGTCCTTGGAATGCAGGTTCCTCTTTCGAGCTCCACTCCCAGAAGCAGCCCCAAGCACAATGCCCTGAGAGTTCAGGTGGTGTTGAGACCACCTGAACTGAGTACGTGACTGAACAAATTTAAGTCCCCTCTGTACACTTTCTAATTCTGGTACAGGGGTGTGGAGATCTACCCATCTTGTGGCTTACTCAAGACAACCTCCTTATGTAAGATCCCTTGCTCATTAAACCTGCCACATACCAACTGGAGTGGCCGGCCTTTTCTTCGGTTTCTCCCTACTCTCTGTGTACAGGGGCTGCCTTCAGATTACACCCAGGAAGCTACAGAGGAGGTTGCCAACCAAGGGAGGGTGACCACACGTCACTCGTTTCTCAGGAGAATCCTGGTTTATGCTGCTCTCCTAGCAGTCCACTCATTTTGGGACCTCTTTCACACTCTAAATTACCCACTTCGGGCCAATAACTATTATTACCACCTCACACACTGGGTTGTTGTTGACAAGATTAAAGGAGGTTTGAACAGTGCCTTGCCTCCAGTGTCCGACCGTTCTATTATTGTTTGCCATTCATATTGTATTGCATTTTGAAAACAGATAAACACCCAGGGCTGCTGGGCTTTGAGAAGATTAACACACCAACAGTATGTGGAATATGTGTGACAGAGAAGTGCTATGTAAATTATACCTCAATAAAAACTCTTCCAAAAAGAAGTCAGAACAGTATCAAGTAAGCACGGATCAAAATATAGTGCTGTATATTCACACATAGGACTTTTGCTTCAGATCTCAACATGACCTTCTCTAGATCCTTCAGAGAATGTGAAGTTCAGCCAAGTTTACAGTGGTCTCTGACAGTCCCAGTAGTCCGCAAAGTTGATCATCAAAGCTTTCTCAATTGTATAAAGTGAGTCACTGGCGGCTGCCATGTACACAGCACCTGCTCTGTACCCAACCCAGTCCCAAGGACTTATGACAATCCCAGGACTATTCCCAGGGTACAAAGAAATGCAATTTTGAAATCTCCATAGCAGGCTTGGCCCATGGCTGGTAGGGAGCCTGGTCTAGGAATGGCCTAGATACTGTGAACAACCAACATCTCACTGCCTTCAAGATGTCTCCAAGGCCAGGGCCTTTCTTAACACTGCTGGCCTGGGAAACTCCCTCCCTTCCCAAGTTCTTTGACATGCTCATAATGAGGAAGAGGTTCACTTCCAAAGAATATGCCTGAGGTTAATGTCCCAACAGCCCTGCAGGTAAGGGACAGAACTGGTTTTCCAGAATGAGTGAAAAAAAAAAAAATGCGGGCTATTCTGTCCCCAAATGTCCCCAATTCATATCAGTAACTTAACAATTTAGAAATGTTTAAAGATCATCTAAATTTCTAAAAAAAAAAAAAAACTTCATAGGCTTTGTGTCAATGCATGAATCACTGAGAAAAGATGGTTCTGTCTGACTGTTATTACTCTTACGCAATATGGCAAGGCCTCAATGACCAAAATCTTGGTGTGAGTATATCTCAGGTCGTCCATGAGCCTGAGGGCAGTCAAAATATAACTCACTCTTGCTGCATACTTTCTCTTTCTCCCCCAAAAGAAGATGTTCAGGGCAAAATCTGTACTTGTACGAATTCACCCATACACCACGGTCTGTCATAATACGGGATCAATAAATATCACCAACACCCAGACTGAAGGCTCCTTCGTTCCTCTACTTTCTGAGCATCATCTGGGGACCTGACTTAAAGCCCCTTTTGGGGAAAGAAAACGTCATACATCCTGACATTGGTTTCTTCTGTTTCTCCTTGTCAACACTGGCTTGACAATGTGTCCTTTGTGAGCTGACTTTACTGCTTGTTCATTCACCTGAGAATGATCATCATCTGCTCTGGAGAAAACATGAAGATAAAAAAATATACACCTCTTTATTGTGGGCACCATGTACATCATGTGGGATATTATTTTATTTTATTATTTCATTTTATTTTACTTTATTTCTTGCTGAGTAAGAAATCTCTACCAGGACCTATGTCCCCACAGGTAATAGGGAAAGTCCATAGTATCTGAGGCACCAGGGGGAGTCCCCATTAAGACCTAGCTAAAAAGTCTCTCATTTCATCACTAAAGTCCTTTGTTTGCCTTTGGAACGGAGATTGACAGCAAGGGTCAAGTGGGGGAAAGTACACACACAAGAACATCACCTTCTTCCCTATTTCTAGCCTCTCCCTAAATTAGTATTGTTCTTAGCAACTTATGCTCCAGCTGAATGATGGAAAGAAACGAGTCGCTAATAATCCAAACAGCAAACACTGCATTCGTGAGTAATTAACTCATCTCTCTGACTCTCCCATCAATTTCTTTTTTTTTCTCTTAACTTGAGCCAATATTGTTTCTCTTGTTTCTATTACCTCCTATCGTTCCTGCTTAAGCTGATGTGGTTTTTCTATTTCTATAGTATGAGGCTGTCCTGTGTCCCTCTTGACACCCAGAGGCACACTGTGAGTGCTTTCCTTATCTGGACAAATACCAAGTGCCCCAGAGCCTCTGTACCTGCTATTCCCTCTGCCAAGAACACTCCCTCCCACACTTTCCCCTTGATATCATTGTCCACTCATCCAGGCTCTAAAGCCCATCCTCCTAGAGCTGGCCTGGACCTCTATACAGGACATGGCCCATACTGGTTGTTTCGTGTTTCTGTGCAGGAAACTCTTTCTGATGTCACTCATTCTATTATGGGATTGTTTGTTGTCTCCCTTGTGAGAAGTAAGCTCCACAAGGTCAAAGTCCTGGTCGAACAACTGGATCTGGGTCACACAGCACAGCCCCAGTCATCGGGGAAGTTCATGGTTACAGTTGAGCAGTGGATGGATGGATGGATGGATGAATGGATGGATGGATGGATGGAACCTCCCATTTATTCCTAATTACCTTGTTTGAAGCCCCGGATAAGCTCTTCACAGAGTGTCTGTCATTCTTGCAAAACCAGGTGTGGTATTATTCCTGCTCATTTTAGAAATGAGAAAAAGGAAACTTGAAATGAGCAGCACTTTCACTTGCCCAAGGACACTTCGTGATTAGGTGTTACCTCCAAGATTTGAATTCACATCTGCTTAAGCCCAAACCTGGTCACATTTCCTCCACTCACGCTGCCTCTGCTGACCAACCACTTGCTCTACTAGTTTGCATCATCTAGTTTGCATCATCCTTTGAATCTGTGGGGAAAAAATCCTAACCAGCTAAAAAAAAAAAAATTCATAGATTTAAAATAGACTGAATTTATGAAATTGAGTTAATTAGATGAAATATTCTTTTTTTAATATTTTATTTCTTTATTTGAGAGAGAGAAAGAGAGAACAAGCAGGGGGAAGAGAAAAGCAATGGGGGGGAGAAGCAGAGTGAGAAGCAGGCTCCCCACTGAGCAGGGAACCTACTGCAGGGCTCTATCCCAGGACCCTGAGATCATGACCTGAGCTGAAGGCAGACGCTTAACTGACTGAGCCAACCAGGCATCCCCAAATGAGATATTCTTTATAAAATCAGCCTCAGTGAAAATAAGGCAAGGCATTGTGAGTATTCTCAAAGGTCTAACACCTTACTGAAGTCTGTGGATGAGGGAAGTCTGCCCTCTACAGGAGATACGTGGTATTCTTCTTTATACCGTTGTGATTTTATGATGTTTAATTGGGTTTTTATGGACACTGGCCAAAAGTACATAAGGCTCACAAAAGCCATAAGGACTCCTTCCCCGCTCCTTCTCCCGAACACCTCAGGGTGTGTGACGCCAAAGGGACCCTTGCCCAAGACCCACATCCTTTTTTTTTTTTTTTTTTAGTAACATATAATGTATTATTTGCTTCAGGAATACAGGTCTGTGAATCATCAGTCTTACACAATTCACAGCACTCACCATAACACATACCCTCCCAAGACCGACATCTTAAAAGTCCCACTATTACACACACACACACACACACACACATTTATTTATTTATTGTAATTTCCTTAACCCTTTTATTTTAAAATATAGTTTCACAGGAAGTTGCCACAAACATGTGCTGAGATGTTCTGTGCCTCCTTTAGCCTTGGTATCTCAATGGTAATATGTTAAATACTTAGAGTGCAATATTAAAGCCTAGAAATCTTCATTGATACAAAGCACTTACTCAGATTTCCACAGTTTCACGCCTGCTTATTTGCATGTCTGTGCAGTTTTACGCAACTTTATTACATGTGTAGCTTCGTGGAATCATCACCATAACCAAGATATGGAATCATTTCCTCACCGAAAGTCTGCCTCGCGCCATTTCTCTTATAGTCACACCGGCTCTGTCAAACCCATTCCTAATCCTTGGCAAGCATTATAATTTTGTGATTTCTAGAATATTCTAGAATCTTGTGTTACCATTTTATAGTGTCTAATCTTTTGAAATTGGCTTTTTTCATTCAGTAGAATTCCTTTCATGTGTGTGTATCAATAGTTAGCTCCTTTTTATTACTGAGTAGTAGTCCTGAATGCACTGCAATTTGTTTAACTTTTTACCCATTGAAGGACACTTGGGTTGTTTCTGATGTATAGCAAATTTGAATGAAACTTCTCTGAACATTCATGAACAGGCTTTCCCACAGTTATTTAGTAAGACCTCATGGTACTCAGTTCTCAGTTCTCTGGGTACATCCTCACTTGGGAGGGCCGCACCATCTCTCTCTGTCTCTCAAAAATGGGGACCTCAGTTCACCCTCTCTCACTTTTGGACCATAAGAGGAGAGGAAAAGGAAGACATTCAGCTGCAGACCTGGAGATGGTCACACAGATTTGCAGGAATTTGCATCTGTAGAGATGAACACTGACCCATTTGTTGAAGGTGTCTACATATTGAGGAGAGCAAATTTCAAGCAAGAATTGATAATAAAGGTAATTGAGGGACGCCTGGGCGGCTCAGTTGGTTAAGCGGCTGCCTTCGGCTCAGGTCATGATCCCAGCGTCCTGGGATCGAGTCCCACATCAGGCTCCTTGCTCAGCAGGGAGCCTGCTTCTCCCTCTGCCTCTGCCTGCCACTCTGTCTGCCTGTGCTCGCTCCTGTGCTCTCTCTCTATCTGACAAATAAATAAAATCTTTATTAAAAAAATAAAAAATAAAGGTAATTGAAGTACTGGAGCAATAAAAAGGGAAGATGAAGGATGTCCAATGATTGATCCTTTGAAAAGACAGGGCTGACTCTAGAACTGAGAAAAAAAAGAAAGGAGATTGTAGTGAAGTAAATGGAGTAGCACATCAACAAAGGTTCCTACGGGTAAAAGTACGTGGGTGTTCTATCCAGTGCACATATCACTAAATCATTTATGTAACTTTGAAGTTATTTTCAAGTATAAAGTTAAAAACTGTCTTCCTGAGGCAAAAAATGTATTGTGATGAACACAGCCTCTTTGCTCATCTCTGTGGTGATGAGAATATCGAGCACATTTTCATGTGTCTGTTAGCCATCTGAATGTCTTCTGACCATTGTTTAATTGGATTATTTGTTTTCTGTGGTGTCCAAGAGAATATTTTCAATATGTTTTCCTTCCTTTTTGTCTTTAATGAGTTTTTTTAGAGTAATTTTAGGTATATAGCAAAACTGAGCAGAAAGTGCAGGGAGTTCACACATATCTCCTACTCACACGCACACAGCCTCCCTCACAAAAACATGCCCCACCAGGTGGTACATCAGTTACACAGGATGAACCTCTATGGACACAGTCTTATCACATAAAGTCCACAGTTTACCTTAGGGTTCATTCTTGGTGTTTACAGTCTATACCTTTTGTGAAATCTATGTGATGATCATCCCCCCTCCTTATAGTACTGAGAGTTTCACCATCCTTAAAAATCATCTGAGCTCTATTCCTTCTTTCCTCTCCCAAGCTCTTAACAGCCACTGATTTTTTAATGTCCTCATAGTTTTTACTTTTCCGGAATGTCTGCTACAGAATGCAGAGATCCAGCAGAGCCCTAAGCCCCTTAGAGACACCAGAGCCACTCAGTGGGAGGAGCCTGGACTCCTGAATGACCAGATATGGTCAGGATGTGTCGTGGACAGGCCACTAGGAGCACCCTGCTCCAGGTCAATGTGACAATTATTTAGAATGTCCAGCCCAGGGGCGCCTGGGTGTCTCGGTCAGTTAAATATCTGACGCTTGGGTTCGGCTCAGATCATGATCTCAGGGTGGTGAAACTGAGCCCTGGGGCTGGCTCCATGCTCAACATGGAGTCTGCTTGTCCCTCTCCCTCCTCTTCTCCCCCTATCCCTGCTCATGAGCATGCACATGCTTGCTCTCTCAAATAAATAAATAAAATCTTTTTTTTTTTTTAAAGATTCTCGGGACGCCTGGGTGGCTCAGTTGGTTGGGCAGCTGCCTTCAGCTCAGGTCATGATCCCAGCGTCCCGGGATGGAGTCCCACATCGTGCTCCTTGCTTGGCAGGGAGCCTGCTTCTCCCTCTGCCTCTGCCTGCCTCTCTGTCTGCCTGTGCTCGCTCTCTCTCTGGCTCTCTAACAAATAAATAAATAAAATCTTAAAAAAAAAAAAAAGATTCTCTCTCTGCCCTTTCAACCCTGCTCTTTCTCTCTTAAAAACAAAAAATTCTAGAATGTCCAACAAGGATGGGGCATGTTATCCATAATATTGTCTAGGAAAACTAGCTCATGATGATCAGTAAAGGCAGTTGATTTTTATTCCATTTCACTGTTGTTTTTAAATCCTCCACAAACAGGCACCCATTCATTCTCCATACACTGGGGGAACACTCCCCCCCCACCACCCTCCACCACCAGCATGTCGCAGAGCATCTCCCCTGTATAGGCCAAGTCTGTTGCACTGAGATATTCTAATAATTATGAGCCATTATTTTTTAATCCACTGAGATAATAAAAAAAATAAGTAGAACTGGTTGTGATGCATAAACAATGAATTTTGGAACACTGAAAAAAATTAAATAAATTATGCTGACTTTGAATAGCATGGATTAGCTTTGCCAATTTTTATGCTCTAAATAAATGCACTCATACAGCATGCATTCTTTGATTGTCTGGCCTTTTTCACTTAATATAAAGTTTGTGAAAACCGGCGGCATCACATTGCCTGATTTCAAGCTTTACTACAAAGCTGTGATCACCAAGACAGCATGGTACTGGCATAAAAACAGACACATAGACCAGTGGAACAGAGTAGAGAGCCCAGATATGGACCCTCAACTCTATGGTCAAATAATTTTCGACAAAGCAGGAAAAAATATACAGTGGAAAAAAGACAGTCTCTTCAACAAATGGTGCTGGGAAAATTGGACAGCTATATGTAGAAGAATGAAACTCAACCATTCTCTTACACCGTACACAAAGACAAACTCGAAATGGATAAAAAGACCTCAACGTGAGACAGGAATCCATCATAATCATAGAGGAGAACATAGGCAGTAACCTCTTCGATATCAGCCATAGCAACTTCTTTCAGGATGTGTTTCCAAAGGCAAAGGAAACAAAAGAAAAAATGAACTTTTGGGATTTCATCAAGATCAAAAGCTTCTGCACAGCAAAGGAAACAGTCAACAAAACAAAGAGGCAACCCACGGAATGGGAGAAGATACTTGCAAATGACAGTACAGACAAAAGGCTGATATCCAGGATCTATAAAGAACTTCTCAAACTCAACACACACAAAACAGATAATCATGTCAAAAAATGGGCAGAAGACATGAACAGACACTTCTCCAATGAAGACATACAAATGGCTATCAGACACATGAAAAAATGTTCATCATCACTAGCCATCAGGGAGATTCCAATTAAAACCACATCAAGACACCACCTTACACCAGTTAGAATGGCCAAAATTAACAATGCAGGAAACAATGTGTGTTGGAGAGGATGTGGAGAAAGGGGAACCCTCTTACACTGTTGGTGGGAATGCAAGTTGGTGCAACCACTTTGGAAAACAGTGTGGAGATTCCTTAAGAAATTAAAAATAGAGCTACCCTATGACCCTGCAATTGCACTACTGGGTATTTACCCCAAAGATACAGATGTACTGAAAAGAAGGGCCATCTGTACCCCAATGTTCATAGCAGCAATGGCCACAGTCACCAAACTGTGGGAAGAACCAAGATGCCCTTCAACGGACGAATGGATAAGGAAGATGTGATCCATATACACTATGGAGTATTATGCCTCCATCAGAAAGGATGAATACCCAACTTTTGTATCAACATGGATGGGACTGGAAGAGATTATGCTGAGTGAAATAAGTCAAGCAGAGAGAGTCAATTATCATATGGTTTCACTTATTTGTGGAGCATAAGAAATAACATGGAGGACATGGGGAGATGGAGAGGAAAAGGGAGCTGAGGGAAATTGGAGGGGGAGATGAACCATGAGAGACTATGGACTCTGAAAAACAATCTGAGGGTTTTGAAAAGGATGGGGGGGTGGGGATGTTGCAGGAGCCTGGTGGTGGGTATTATGGAGGGCACGTATTGCACGGAGCACTGGATGTGGTGCATAAACAATGAAATCTGTTACACTGAAAAGAAATTAAATTTTAAAAATTAAATTAAAAAAAAGAAAGAAAAAAGTATATATAAATTTTGTGAGATTCATCTATACTGTGGCAAGTAATAGCAGGTCTTTTCATTGCTGTATAACATGCTGTTAGGTGAATATACCAAAATTTATCTTTCTATTCTAATGTTAGGGGCACTTGAGGAGTTTTCATTTGGGAGCTACTATGATAGTATTATTGTGAACATTACATGCTTATAAAATTACAATGAACTACCACATAAAACAATGTTCCTTGGGAAATAATATGTTCACATTTTTTACTTAATAAATGCTTATGTGTTATTTTCTATGAAAAAAATAAGTAGAAAAATGGAGAGATATATATGTATTTTGGGGGTAACAGAAGAAGATCAGGGACTCAGAAATGACTTCTGCAACCAAATGGAATAGATTGCCATTTGGCCCTTCTCTGAGCAGTGTATTTTCCAAAAATACACAGTCTAACCACTGAATAATGGGGTTTTTTTAATTACTTTTATTTTTTTTAATTTGTCAGAGAGAGAGAGAGAGAGCAAGCACAGGCAGACAGAGTGGTAGGCAGAGGCAGAGGGAGAAGCAGGCTCCCTGCCAAGCAAGGAGCCTGATGTGGGACTCGATCCCAGGACGCTGGGATCATGACCTGAGCCGAAGGCAGCCGCTTAACCAACTGAACCACCCAGGCATCTCTTTTTAATTACTTTTAATTGCGTGTTTAGGATTATTTGGAATTTTTTATATTTTTTAATGGTGTTATGTTAGTTAACAAGTAGAAATACGTAGTGTGCAGCAATTCTCTCTTTTTTTTGAGAGAGAGAGAGAGAGAGGCAGGGGAGAGGCAAAGGGAGAGGGAGAAAGAGAATCCTAACCAGGCTCCATCCCCAGGAGGGAGCCCAACGCAGAGCCCAATATGGGACTCAGTCTCACAACTCTGAGATTATGACCTGAGCAAAAGCCAGGAGCCGGATGCTTAGCAGACTGAGCCACCCAGGTGCCCTATTGTGTGCAGCAATTCTTAAATCCTGTTTTTCTTTCTCTTCAGTTCATCTCCTCTCTTTGGTCTTTACTCAAATGTCTCTTTCTCAGAGAGAAGAATAACACTTTTAGATTTTTCCAAGTCTCAATAGAAGACAGCTGGTTTTACATATTTACTTCAGTCTTAAATGTTGCCACATCACATGTCTGGAAGCCAGATTACATAAGGGTGAGGAGTAAATGGAAGGTAAAAAAGAGACCAGTCAGTCACCCTCCAGGGTCTCATGATAGTTGTTCAATATGTTGGTTAACAGAACCTAAATGTGCTATTTTCGGGAATGTGTTCTCTAGAATAATTGAGGACAACACATGTTTATATAAAAACAAAGGAAACTGTCAGACCAGACTCTGGAGAGTCCTTCCACGAGGAATGCTCATTCCTAGACACCTCACCCTCTCTCCCTCACCTCCTCCAGAGCTGGGCTGAAGCATTATGCCCTCAGTGAGTCCTTTCTGGTCCTCCTGCTTTGTGTTGGTCTGAGCTTATCAATAGTGATGCTATCAGCTAGCAATGCCTTGGGGACTCCCTGATCCTGTACCACTTGTATTGATCCGCCACAGATACATTCCAACTGGAGCTTATGTGCTGGCTAGACCAAGCCTGTGGTTCTTGTTATAACTGCAAGAAGCAGCTCAGCAACAACCATCTGGGAACCTCAAAAAACAAGGTGGGTTACTCACAAGACCTGGGAGGAATACTGCATGCAGGGGGTCGCCCTTGGAAGCAACGGGTAGAGAGAGATTGGGTTCTGATCTCGGGTTCTGCCTTTTTTGGAGCTGAGGGTGGGGTGTCTAGGGTTTCCTGGGTTCACTCTTTGGTGGTGAATTGAAAACATAACAGTGACAACTAGAGCACCAGGAGGGAAAAGCAGGCTCCCTCAAGCAGTCATCTTCCTTTCTGTGGCCTTGGCCTTAGGCTGATGCTGAAATTATCTATGTGCAACAGTTTGTGCTATCAAAATGAGCCCCCAAGAGGTACGCCAGCCATAAGAGAATGTTGGCTGGGATTCAAAGTCGTTGCAGATAAGCCACAACATATGACATACTGATTCAACTACATGAAGAAGAGGTAGGAAATGTTTCTAGAGTGCCTTTTGTGTACAGTAGTCCAGTGAAAAATCCTCTGTAGTTATCTAAGGGAAATTTCATAATATTCACCAGATGTGGGGCTATGTTAGCCAGAGTGGTCAGAAAGTAAATAAGACAATTTTGTTTGCTGATACCGTCCAGGCCCTATCTCCATGGTCTAGACTCTAAGAAAAGGCAGCACAGAGGAGAGAACATGGTTCTCTCTATGCAATGCCTAATGCTTGTTTTGTCTCTGGATTCAAAGCTTCATGAGATGAGCTTCCAACTGAAGTAAAGCATTGCAGTGTGGCAGTTCATGACTCCTGGAAAGGCAACATGAGAAGCTTCTATAAGATCTCCCAGTTCTGTACTGACAAGGAGCCCATCTGTATCCCAAGAGTGCAGAATCAGGCGAGAGCTAGGTGGCTGTATTAGTGTCCTAGGGCTGCTGGCGCAAAGTGTCACAAACCAGTCAGCTTAAATCAATAGGAAGATAGTCCCTCCTACTTCTGGAGGCTAGAAGTCCAAAATCAAGATGTTGGTAGAGCCAAGTTCTCTCTGAAGACTCTAGGGGAAGACCCTCCCTTGCCTCCTCCTTGTTTTTGGACATTGCTGATAATCCTTGGGTTTCTTGGCTCGTAAATGCATCACTCCAACCTCCACCTCCACATGGTTTTCTCCCTCTCTGCATCCAAATTTCCTTCTTATAATCACATTGTTAGACCACTTGTTGTGGCCTGAGTCTCCCAGGTAAACAAAGACACTGTTATCAGATAGGATATGCCAGTGGTTGAAAGATCATCTCCCAGGAGCAAAGGGCAAAGGCCAGATCCTTCTTCAGGTAAGATTAATCCTTTACTACACAGCTTCATTCCATAAACAGACTCTCCACATGGGAAAAATGACAACCAATAGCCCCAAATCAACAGTCTCTCTAATTAGCTACTGCAGGAGACAAAACTTCTTTTTTTGTGTGTCCAAACTTCAATTCTAGAGAAATTATATAATTGACCCTGCTTGGATCACACAGTCACTTTCTAGCCAACTGCTGTTGCCAAACAAATGGAATAACATGATTGACCAGGTTGGGTTTTTGTGTCCATGTCTATGGTTATGGATTGAGAGTCCATAACCAGAAAAAAAGGGGATGGAAATGGCCAGAATTTGATCAATAAATGCCAGCCTCCCCAAGTTGGGGAGTTGGCCCAGCTTCCAACTTAGGACCAACCAGAGAAGGCCAAATGTATCCCCCTAACTGATGACCACTTCTGGTCAGCCCGCCTCCAGCTTTCCCACACCGATAAGTTCCAGTCAGAGCACACCTGAAGTTTCCTCTCTTCCTGTCATTGAGTCTCTCCCTTGTGCATTTATTTCCTGTACGGTGACTTTCAAACTTTTTCACTGAGAAATTCCTAATGATGGAAGGGAGAGAGCTATTTATTCTCCTTCTCTGGGGAAGTGGAGGTAAGTGAACAATAAATATATCAAAAATAATAATAGTATAAACAACATTAACCCTGTATTACGCATTTACTATGCACCAAGTTAATGCTAAGGACTTTGCACACATTTTCTCATTTAATCTGTGCAACCAACATGATTTCCTGGACTGGTGCTGGAGAAGTTGTGGTTCAGAGTTCTATTTTTGTATAAGGTCTGGCCATTGCCCTTTTGAATTCGGTCTTTCAGGAAGAAGCTGTTATGGGTGGAAGAGTACGTGTTGCATGGATGGAGGTCTCCATTCTTGGATTCCCCAGGAAAGATTTATGTGACGATCCATACTGGAATAAAGATAGAAGGAAAGTAGCCAGCACCAAGCAGTTTATTAAGCACAGTACACTCTCAAGAAGGGAGAGTGGGCAGACCCAGATTTGGCAATTGCACTATGGTTAGAGAACATCTTTTCTTTTTATGTTTGCAGAGGTAATGAGTCATGGCTAGGGTGATCTCCCACAGAGGTTGTTTCCAATCACCTAAGGGACTCCTACTGGTTGGGAGGGAGAGTTTTGGGCCCTACATGGCTCTTGCCAGATTGTCATGGCCATCTTCCTCCAGGGAGTGTGGGAATGGGGAGTGGGAGGGGTGAAACCACCATGTAAATATATTACAATGAAGTTATAGGTTACTGTGGGGCAGAGGTTGATGAGGAGAGTGTTAAAAGCCACAGAAAGGGAGCCAAACCAGGAGACACTCTTGACTCCAGGAAACAAACTGAGGGTTGTGGAAAAGAGCTGGGTGGGAGGATGGGGTACCTAGGTGATGGGCATTAAGGAGGGCATGCATAAACAATGAATCTTGGAACACTGAAAAAATAAAATAAAGTTTAAAAAAAAAGAAAAGAAAAAGGGCATTTGATGTGATGAGCACTGGTTGTTATATGCAACTAATGAGTCATTGAATACTACACCAAAAACGAATTATATATGTTGGCTAATTGAATTTAATTTTTCTTAAAAAGCCACAGTCAGACTTCGAATGTGTCATCTATTTATCACCACCTTTGTCTCCAGCTCCTAACTAAGTGTCTGCTCTCACAATCAGGTCCTGCATTATCAGTGTCTTAAATTGGGGAGGCTGTGTGCTGCTATTTGTTAGACAAAGTGAAAACTTATCTTTGACATTGGCTCATCCAACCAATAAAAAGTTTAAAGCAAATTACTAATGAAAATAAAATTATAATTCAAAAGCTACTTTGCATATTAGAATAATGTATCCTTTGGTTCATGCCACTAATCTAGTATCAGATGGTTGTTTTACTGGATAGAAATTAAACTCCTCCAGGGGCGCCTGGGTGGCTCAGTGGGTTAAAGCCTCTGCCTTCGGCTCAGGTCATGATCTCAGGGTCCTGGGATTGAGCCTCGCATCGCATCGCATCGCATCAGGCTCTCTGCTCAGCAGGGAGCCTGATTCCCTTCCTCTCTCTCTTCCTGCCTTTCTGCCTGCTTGTGATCTCTGCCTGTCAAATAAATAAATAAAATCTTTTTTAAAAAAAAGAAAAGAAAGAAATTAAACTCCTCCAATTGGAAGGACGCCATGACAGCGGGAATGGGGGGGGGGGGGGGTATGTAGATACAGGTGATTGGTCCAAGTCATCAAGGGGGTCAGAGCCTTAAGGGAACTCTCTGGGGCAGGTTGAAGAAAATGTGTCAACAACAACAACAAAAAACTAAGGGCACATGTGGTTTAAAGAGTTTAGAGGTGGGCTCCTGGAAGCTCAGAGGAGGGAGTAGCCTAGGGTTTCAGACCCTCAGAGCACTCCCGGCTCTGAAGAACCAGACCAATGGGCTCTGAAGAACCAGACCAATTAGAGTTTATCTTTCTGTTCTTTACAAAAGGTTAAGGGAAAAGACGATTAAAAGGGAAAGATTTGAATTTAAACAAATAACAAGACTGAGAAACATTTCGAGCAGAGGAAGTATATTAGAGCGCACAGCATTGCTTTTTTTCCTTTTTTTTTTTTATGATTTATTTATTTGACAGAGACACAGGGAGAGAGGGAACACAAGCAAGGGGAGTGGGAGAGGGAGAAGCAGGCCTCCCGCTGAGCAGAGAGCCAGATTCGAGGCTCAATTCGAGACCCTGGGATCCTGACCTGAGCCGAAGGCAGACATTCAACCACGGAGCCACCCAGGCGCCCAGTCTTTCCATTTTCAGTTACAAAACCTTGGCACATCACGCATTTCGCCACCAACACCAACACCCCAGCCTCATAAAGAGGAAGAGGAGGTTCCCCCTTCCACCAAGAAGCTCGGGTGAGTGGAGGACCAGCACCGGGAGACAGCCTACTGCGTCAAGCCCGGAGCGGAGACGCTGGCAAAGGTGGGAGGTGTTGCTCGGCGGTCGGGACTTTACGGTAACTGAGCAGCGCGCCGGCCCCGCCCTCGTGCGCAAGCGCGGAGCCGTTGTCCCCGGAGCGGTTGCGAGCCCAGCGGTTTCCCGCACAGGCTCGCCCAGGCGCTGGACCGCGCAGGTTCGGAGGCCGTCCGGGCGGCTCGGCCCAGCCTGAATCCCCAGCGTTTGCCGCCCGCGGCGTCCTCAGTAAGTCGAGGGCCCCGCCGGAGCAGCCGCCGGAGACCGGGAAAGCACCCTGCCCGGTGGTGGGGGTCCAGGATGCGGTGGGGTCCGGGGGTGGGGGTGGGGGGCCGCCGACGAACTGGCACTGCCCGAGAATGTCAAGGCTAAGGGATTCCAGTGAGATGTGGCGCATCTCTTTTGGGGGGCGGGGGAGGGGGACCTGGACCTCTGCAGCGCGGGGTATCCCCCAGAAGTCCCTGGCCGTGGCCCAGTATGTCCCTACACGGCCTGGACTGGACGATCCCAGGGAGCGTGGATACTGAGTGTCGCTGGCAAGTGTATGCGCAGTTCACACCCGAGCACCTCCCGCTGGGTCTGCAGCCCTCCAGGCCTGTTGGGGGCCTGTTGGATAGGACCTGTCTTTCCACCAGGAATAATCCTGAAGCCAGAGTTTCCTCCCACTGAGGTAGTGATGAGGAGGTTGGAATTGGTGATTACCCTCAGACCCTCAGACCCTTCTTCCTTGGGGCCTGCCTGGCGTTCATGATTCCCAGCTGTCTCCCATCCCTAAACTCTGACAGTCCCAGAATGGCTTCTGAGGTCCTGCGAGATCCGGCTTTAGAGGATTTAGTAACTTTGCTTTGAAGCGGGATGGCCCTCAGCAGCCCGGTGTCCTTCTCAGAGGCTCCACCTGTGTCCCCAACTATCCCTACATGGTCCAGACTCCAGACCAATCCCAGGGCTCTTGGTTGCCTAGTCAGTGTGGTACCTGCCTTCAGGTATCGAGGACTTACAGGCTTGGAAAAGGGACCATCATCCCAGGGGAAACCCAAGACCAGAAAGAGCCCAGGAGTAGGACTCGAGCTCTGACTGTCTCTGCCCTCCGCCCCCAGCCCCTCGGTCTCAGGAAAATTTTTGAGGCTGTAAACCTTGCCTCCCTCCCGAGGTAGAAACTGGACTAGTCTCCGGGGGAATCTCCCCCAGGAGATTATGCCCAGGGTAGTTTTCTTGGACGGTTCGAAGTGACACTTCCACCTTCCTAATCCCTAGGATCCATCGACATGAATCCCGTCATCGTGGTCCACGGTGGGGGAGCCAGCAGTATCTCTAAGGACCGGAAAGAGCGGGTGCGCCAGGGCATCATCAAAGCCGCCGAGGTGGGTTACAAAATCCTAACGGAGGGAGGGAGCGCAGTTGACGCTGTGGAAGGAGCTGTGGCGTTCCTGGAAGATCATCCTGAGTTCAACGCAGGTATGTTTGTGGTGCAGTTAGTAACGATGCCAAATGAGGGTAAGCTTATCCCCCGAAACAAATAGAATCTAAAGTGCCAATGAATCTAGTAAGCTTTTCGGTAAAATATGCTAAAATATTTAATTTTTCTCTTTTTACCTGTTGACCAAGTTGCTTTAAGAATTTTTAAATCCGGGACGCCTGGGTGGCTCAGTTAGTTAAGCGGCTGCCTTCGGCTCAGGTCATGATCCCAGCGTCCTGGGATCGAGTCCCACATCAGGCTCCTTGCTCGGCAGGGAGCCAGCTCCTCCCTCTGCCTGCCTCTCTGTCTGCCTGTGCTCGCTCTCTCTCTCTCTAACTAATAAATAAATAAAATCTTTAAAAAAAAAAAGAATTCTTAAATCCATCAGTTCACTTTTTTTAACTTGCTTCAGAGAATTCACATACTGAGACACTTTTTTAGTAGATCTTTTCATGGGGGTGTGGGGATAGACTGTATACTATAAAGCATACCCATTTTAAGTTTTGAAAAATATATACACCTCTGTAACTACACCACAAGACTTAAAACATTGCCGTCGGGGCACCTGGGTGGCTCAGTCTGTCAAGTGTCTCCTCAGGTCATGGTCCCAGGAACCCCGCATCCCAGGGGCCAGTGCTTCTCCCTCTCCTGCTGCCTGCTGCTCCCCCTGCCTGTGCGCTCTCGCTTTCTCTGTCTCTTTCAAATAAATAAATAAAATCCTTTAGAAAAAATTAAAATAAAGCATTTCCCTCATAACCCAGAATTTCCTTCATGCCGCTTTGCATTTAATCTGCCCTCATCCCCACTACCAGGTATCTACTGCTCTTCTGTCATTGTAGATTAATTTGCCTTCTCCAGAATTCCATATAAATGGAATCATGCAGAGTGTAATCTTTTCTGTTTGGCTTCTTTCTCTCAGTTGATCCCTTTTTGGAGTAATAATCATCGTAACTACTACAGGTATCTACTATGTATCAGCCAATGGTCTGAGAAATTTGCATGATTAACTCATTTAATCTGCACTATGAGTTAGGCATAATTCTTATGCTTACTGATCTTAAAATAGAGAACCTAAAATCTAGGGATTAAAATACTGCTTGGGATGATACCACCCACCCCACATCTGTCAGAGAAAAGAATTTCAGGACATCTGAACCAATTAGTCATGAAATACTGAGTATTTGTTCCAGCCCCTCGCTTCTGCTAAGCACTCTTTAACACTTATGCAAGATTTCATAGTCAGCCTGACCACAGAATAAGGCATAAGTGCGTTGTTATGGCTATGTTGGTTGAGTCAGAATTTACTAGATGCCCCACCACCACCACGACCTGACTCCCCTGTGGCCCGCAGAGGGAGTGGCCCGCTGTTTCATGGGAGTCTTGTTCAAGGACATGCCATTAGCAGTTGGGACCCTCTGGCTGACAAACACCCACTTATTCACAAAGGACTTTGATTTGGAACAGGTCTTCTGGTCTGCCACTCTCCAAACTACTGGGATCAGTCATTTGCATAAACTCGGGAGTATCGATTCAGGGCTGGAGTGGCTAGTTCTCATCTTTGCTCCATACCAGAGCCTGCCTTCTAAGTGACTCACTTCTTCTGTCCCAAGTGTCTGCTATGCAGCACATTGAGGGAGAAGAGAGTAGAATCAATCTGTAACTTTTCAAGTCTGGATTCTTCATTTAGCATAATGCGTTGGAGGGCCACCCACGTTGACACGCGTGTTAATAGTCCATCCGTGGGGTGCCTGGGTGGCTCAGTGGGTTAAAGCCTCTGCCTTTGGCTCAGGTCATGGTCCGAGGGTCCTGGGATCGAGCCCCGCATCGGGCTCTCTGCTCAGCGGGGAGCCTGCTTCCTCCTCTCTCTCTGCCTGCCTCTCTGCCTACTTGTGATCTCTGTCTGTCAAATAAATTTTTAAAAATCTAAAAAAGAGGGCACCTGGGTGGCTCAGTGTGTTAAGCCGCTGCCTTCGGCTCAGGTCATGATCTCAGGGTCCTCGATCGAGTCCCACATCGGGCTCTCTGCTCAGCGGGGAGCCTACTTCCCTTCCTCTCTCTGCCTGCCTCTCTGCATACTGTTTGTCGAATAGATTTTTAAAAATCTAAAAAAGAAAAAAATAGTCCATCCGTTCCTGCTGTTAAGTAGCATTCCACTGTATGAATATGCTAAGTCTTGGTCATTTACCAACCAGAGGACATGACCAATTTGGGGCTATTACAGATCACTAGAAACAATTGCATACAGGTTTTTGTGTGAAAGTAAGTTTTTCTTTCTCTTGGGTGAATACAAAGGTGAGGGATTGCTGGCTGTAGGGCAGGTGTGTATATCACTTTATTTGAAACTGCCAAACTGTTTTCCACAGTGACTCCCACTTTCCCTTCCCACCAGCAGTGTATGAAGGCTGTAGTTTCTCCACATCCTCACCAGCCTTTGGTGTTGTCAGTATTTGTGTTTTAGCCATTCTAACAGCTGTGTGGTGGGATCTCATTCTAGTGTTAATTTACATTTCCCTCACAGCAAATGTTTATTGTAGTATCTTTTCAAGTATTTTTGTCAATTTCTGTATTGTGTTTTTTATTATTTTTTTTATTTATTTATTTGACAGATTACAAGTAGGCAGAGAGGCAGGCAGAGGCAGAAAGAGAGGGGGAAGCAGGCTCCCCGCTGAGCAGAGAGCCCAATGCCGGGCTCGATCCCAGGACCCTGAGATCATGACCTGAGCCGAAAGCAGAGGCTTTAGCCCACTGAGCTACCCAGGCGCCCCTGTGTTTTTTACTATTACTGAGTTTTAAGAATTCTTCATAAATTCTAGATGTTGGCCTTTTATCAGATATGTGATTTGCAAATAATTTCTTTTGGTCTGTGGCTTGTCTTTTCTTTCTCTTAAGAGCGTCTTTCAATGAACGGAAGTTCTTAATTTTGTAGGACTCCAGTTTTTTAATGGACTATGCTTTTGTGTCATACCTTAAGACCTATCTGTCTATGCTGAGTGGCTCAGCCAGGTAAGCATCTGCCTACTACTACTGGGATTGAGCCCCAAGTCGGGCTCCTTGCTCAATGGGGAGTCTACTTCTGCCTCTGCTCATGCTCTCTGTCTCTCTCTCTCTTTCTCTCTCTCTCTCTCAAATAAAAGAAATCTTTAAAAAATATATATATACATACATATATGTATATATATATATGTATGTGTGTGTGTGTGTATATATATATATATGTATATGTATATATATATATAATGCCTAAAGCAGGGTCGCATACATTTTCTTTTATGTGTTTTCTAGAAATTTTATAGTTTCGGGTTTTGTATTTAAGTCTCTGATCCATTTTTAATAATTTTTTGTATATGGTGTGAGGTGTTTATCAAGGTTGTTTTTGCATAATTGTTCCAGCACCAATTATTGAAAAAGCAATTCTTTCTTCATGGAATGCCTTTCCACCTTTGTGAAAAATCACTTGACTTTGTATATATGGGTCTATTTCTGGACTCTAATCCATTAGATTACACACACACATCTGTGTGTGTAACCTTTCACCAATACCACACTGTCTGGATGACTGTAGTTTCATATTAAGTCTTAAAATCAGATAGTAAGAGTCTTGCAACTCTTGGTGCACATGTAGGTAACTGTTTCGGCTATCCTAGTCCCTTTGTCTTTCCCACCAATTTGAGAATCACCTTGTCAGTTTCTACCAAAAGAAGTCCTGCTAGGATTTTGACTAGGACTGTATAGACTCTATAGATCAGTTTGGGTGAGTTGAAATCTGAGCAGTACTGAGTCTTTCAATCCAGTACTTCCAAAGCATGGTATATACTTGGATTTGTTTAAATCTTTGATGTCTCTCATCAGTGTTTTGTGGTTTTTAGCATGCATATCTTATAAATATTTTGTTAGATTTATACTTAATTATTTCATGTCTTTTGGTACTATTGTAAATGTTACTTTTTACGATTGTCACTACTATAAAAGTACAATTGATCTTTTTCATACTTGCCATCTGTAGATCTTCTTTGGTAAGGTGTCTGTACAGGTCTTTGTCTCGTTTTGTTGTTCTTTGGGTTTTGTTTTTCCTTCTTTGTCTCATTTTTAAGCAGATTGTTTGTTTTCTTATTGTTGAGTTATAAGAGTTCTTTGTATATTTTAAATAATAGTCCTCTATCAGATGTGTCTTTTATGAATAGTTTTTCCTAGTCTGTGGCTTGTCTTCTCATTCTCTTGACAGTGTCTTTCATATGGCAGAAATTTTTTGTTTTAATGACGTCCAGCATAACAATTTTTTTCTTTCACGGATCATGCCTTTGGTGTCGTATCTTAAAAGCCAATCCCAAGGTCATCTGGATTTTCTCCTATGTTATCTTTTAGGAGTTTTATAGTTTCACATTTTGCATTTAGGTGTGTGATCTCTTTTGACTTAATTCTATGAAGGGTATATGGTCTGGGTTTAGATTTGGTTTTTTTGCCTATGAATGTCCAGTTGTTCCAGAACTGTTTTTTGTAAAAACTTATCTTTGCTCCCCTGGATTGCCTTTGTCTGAAGATTCTGAACCCAATTCCAGTGCATGTGTAGGTTTTCCCACACCAAGCACTTTTCCTACACCAGCTGGGTATCCTATAACTTAGCTCATTTCTGACACTATCTACCTGGAGGTAACATCAGATTCCACAGTTGAGGGGGCCTCAGTGGCTCAACTGCTTAAGCATCAGCTCAGGTCATGATTCCTGAGTCCTGGGATCTGGCATCAGGCTCCCCCCTCAGCAGGGAGTCTGCTTCTTCCTCTATCCCTCCTCCTCCCCAACTTAGGTGCTCTCTCTCTCTCTCTCAAATAAATAAATAAAATCTTAAAGGTGAAGGGCTCAGTCCCACAAGACTACCCTCCACTTCAGATGCCAACTGTAAATCCAGGTTGTTGCTTGTGCTTCTGACCTACTAGCTATAAATTAATTAATAAAATCTTTTTTTTTAAGATGTTGCATTTATAGGGGCACCTGGATGGTACAGTCAGTTGGGCATCCAACCCTTGGTTTTGGCTCAGGATCTTGAGATTGAGCCCCACTTCAGGCTCCGTGCTCAGCACAGAGTCTGCTTGTGTTTCTCTCTCCCTCTCCCTCTGCCTCTCCCCGCCTTGCTTGTGCTCTCTCGTGCACATGAGTTCTCTCTCTAAAATAAATGTCTTGTTTTTTAAAGATTTTATTTATTGATTTGAGAATAAGAGAGAGTGTGCAAGAGAGAGAGCACAAGCAGGGGGAGCAGGAGAGGAAGGGAGAAACAACTCCTCACCCAGCAGGGAGCCCGATGTGGGGCTCCATCTCTGCACCATGAGATTGTGACCTGAGCTGAAGGCAGCCACTTAACCAACTGAGCCACCCAAGTGCCCCTAAAATAAATCTTGAAAAAAAAAAGATGTTGAATCAATTGGTGTAAGAGTTATTTACAATGTAGTTTATTTTTTTGATGTCTGTAAGGTCTCTAGAGAGGTCCCATCTTTCTTTCTTGATATTTGAATTTTTGTCTTTTTTTCTTGGTTGGTCTAGCTAGAGTTTATCAAATTTGGTTTTTGGGGGTTTTTTGGTTTTTTGTTTTCAAAAAAAAAAAACAGTAGCTTTTGGTTTTGGAAGGGTTTTGTGGATTTTTTATTGTTTTTTTCTTTTACTATTTTTCTCTTCTGAATTTCATTGATTTATCTGTATTATTTCCTTCCTTCAGCTTACTTTAGGAATAATTTACTATTATTTTTAGATCATTAATTTGAGACCAGTCTTTTCTAATACAAGCATTTAATACTTTAAATTTTCCTCTAAGCCCTGCTTTGATTATATCCTATAAGTTTTCACATGTTGTCTTCTCATCTTCATTCTGTTCAAAACATGTTATAATTTCACTTGTGACTTCCTCATTGAACGGTGGGTTATTTAAAAGTGAGATAATGTCTAAATATTTGTGGATTTGCCAAATATCTGTCTGATTTTTATTTTAATTCTGTTAACAATCAAAGGACATACTCTGTGTTATTTACATTCTTTTTTTTTAAGATTTTATTTATTTATTTGACAGAAAGAGAGGGAGAGAGAGCAAGCAAGCACAGGCAGACAGAGTGGCAGGCAGAGGCAGAGGGAGAAGCAGGCTCCCTACTGAGCAAGGAGCCCAATGTGGGACCTGATCCCAGGGCGCTGGGATCATGACCTGAACCGAAGGCAGCCGCTTAACCAACTGAGCCACCCAGGTGTCCCTGTTATTTACATTCTTTTGAACTTTGTAAGGTTTGAGTTTTGACCCAGAATATGGTCTCTCTTAGTATATATCCTATTTGCATTTAAAAAGAATATATACTCTGCTATTGTTGTATGGAAAGTTCTGTAAATCTCAGTAAGGTCAAGTTAGTTGATAGTGTTGTGCAGATCTTCTATCCCTTCATTTTCTGTCTGTTTCTGTTGATTACTGAGAGAGGAGTGTTGAAGTATTTCACTTTAATTGTGGATTTCCCTATTTCTCCTTTGACTTCTGTCAGTTTTGCTTCATATATTTGGAAGTTGTTGTTAGGTACATAGGCTGCTGTCTTCTGTGTGAACTGACCCCTTTATCAATACATAATGTCATTATTACTTAACTTTCCTTTTCTGAAGTCTACTTTGCTGGATATTAATATAGCTTCTCCAGCTTTCATTTAATTCATTTTAGCATGGTATACCTTTTATTTTTAACCTATCTATATCTTTATATTTAAAGTGGATTTCTTTTAGGTAGCACATAGTTGTAGCCTACCTTTTTATACAGTCTGACCATCTCTGCTTTTTATTGGGATGTTTACGCCATTTACATTTAATGTGATTATTGATATGGTCAGGTATAAATCTATCGTCTTGCTATTTGTCTTCTATTTGTCCAACCCATTCATTGTTCCTTTTTTCTCTTTTTCTGTCATCTTTTGGGTTGAGTGTTGTTTATTATTCTATCTTACATCTTTTGTTGGTGTAATAGCTAGACTTATTTTTTTAGGGTTATTTTAGAGTTTATAGTATACATCTCTCACTTTTCACAGTTTACCTTCAAGTCGTACTTCATACATAATATCAGAACCTTGTAATGGCATACTTGTTTCCCATTTCCTAGTCTCTGTGCTATTGCTGTCATATATTTTACTTCTGTGTATGTTATAAATTGCCCAATATGTTGTTATTATTTTTTCCTTAAATAGCTTTATATAGATAGAGATATAGATATACACACACATATACATACATTTTTTTTTGAGAGAGATAGAGATTGAGCATGAGTAGAGGGGAGGGGCAAAGGGAGAGAAGGGGAGGGAGAATTTTTTTAAGATTTATTTATTTATAGAGCAAGGAGGGGGAAGTGCAAAGGGAGAGGGAAAGGGAAAGAATCTTAAGCAGACCCTGCCAAGTGTGGAGCCCTAAGTGGGATTTGAACTCACAACCCTGAGATCATGACCTGAGCCAAAATCAAGAGTTGGACGCCTAGCAACTGAACCATCCAGGCACCCTTAAACAGTTATTTTTTAAAGATATTGTTAAAATAAAGGGAAAAAATATTTCTGCTTATCCATATACCAGCCATTTCCTGTGTTATTCCTTCCTTTGTGTGGCTTATGATTGCTGTCCACTGCCCTTTTCCTTCTTCCTGAGAGATTTCCTTTAATATTTCTTGTAATGCACATCTGCTATTGGCCATTTCTTTCAGCTTTTATGTAACTGAAAAAGTCTTTGTTTTCAGCTTTTGAAAGATACTTTCACTGGGTATTGAACTTCCAACTTGACAGGCTTTTGTGTTTGTGTGTGTGTGTCTTGTCATCGTTATTTTTAATTTCAGGGCTTTAAAGACATTGCTCCACTATCTTCTGGGCTGCATCATTTCTGACAAGAAACATATTTTCATTCTCATTTCTTTTCCTCTCTTCCTAATGCTTCTCTCTGGCTACTTTTAAGATTTTTTTTGTCGCATTAGCACCAAGCTGTCAAGATGTCGTTGCATGTAATTTTCTTCATGTTTCTTTTGCTTGGAGTTTACTGAGCTTCTCAGATCTGTGAATTTGTAGTTTTAATCAACTGTGAAAATTTTTTATTGGTTTTTCTTTAAACATTTTGTTGTCCCTCTGTCTCACCTCTCCTTTTAGAGATTCCAATTACACATAGATTGGGTTGCTTGAAATTGCCCCTGAGCTCAATGGTCCTCTGTTAATTTGGGGGTTTTTTTTATCCTTTTTTATTTTTCATTTTGGATAGTTTCTACTGCTGTGTCATCATGTTCATTAGTCTTTCCTGCTGTAGTGTCTAACCTTGTTTTAATCCCGTCCAGTGTATTTTCCACTTCAGATGTTTTTTTTCATCTCTAGAAGTTCTGTTTGGGTCCTTTTTATATTTTCCTGCATGTTCTGGTACATACAGAATATAGTTATAACAGCTATTTTATTAACATCCTTGTCTACTTTCTATCATCTATGATCTGTTACTATTGAGTAAGTTTTTTCCCCCTTCTCGTTATGGGTCATATTTTCTTGCTTCTTTGTGTGCCTGGAAATTTCTTATTGGATACCAAACATTGTGAATTTTACCTTATTAGGTACTGGACAGTTTTATAATCCTTTAAATATTCTTGAGCTTTGTTCTTATCCCATTTTACAGATGAGGAAACAGGCACAAGAGGTTAAGCGTAGCTAGCCTTACAGCCATTATCTGGGCAAAAGCAGTTGGAGGAAGGGTGCTGGTGGTAAAGAGAGCAGCATGCACAAGGGCACTGAGCAATGAGAACTCATGGTACTTTCATGGAAACCTAATATCTCCTAATATCTCAGTAAAATGCAGCCATGGAAGGGGGATACAGCTGGTAAAAGAGACCAGAAGCCAGATCAGGAAGGGTCTCATATTTTATATTTTGTAGGTCATAGGGTGCCAAGCTAGATGTGTGTTTCCAAACCTATTTGTCTGGCAGTGGTGTCGAGAATGAATTAAAATCGGTGGCTTAGAGGAAACTTGGGAGCCATTTCTTTATTTTTTTTTTTAAGATTTTATTTATTTATTTGACAGATAGATCACAAGTAGGGAGAGAGGCAGGCAGAGAGAGGAAGGGAAGCAGGCTCCCTGCCGAGCAGAGAGCCCTATGCGGGGCTCAATCCCAGGACCCTGAGACCATGACCTGAGCCGAAGGCAGAGGCTTTAACCCACTGAGCCACCCAGGCGCCCCTTGGGAGCCATTTCTAAGTTCTTAATTCTTGCTTTTCAACTTCTCTTTGGTTTTAGGTTGTGGATCTGTCTTGAATGTAAATGGTGACGTTGAAATGGATGCCAGTATCATGAGTGGAAAAGACCTGTCTGCAGGAGCTGTGTCTGCAGTCACCTGTATAGCAAATCCCATTAAACTTGCACGGCTTGTTATGGAAAAGGTATGTGACGAAAGCATCCTCTTCGTAAGAAATTATTACTGCTGTACTTTAGCAACTAAAAGTTGTCTAACTGTAGGGAAATACTTGTGAGCACTGTCCTCCTAAAACCATATAAAAGAACAGAAGCAATGCTATTTAAATTTCTCAAATAAGCCGAGACTTGGCGCTGTTGACAGGGGAATTTGACTAGTAATCCCTTGTCCAACAATTACTTTGTTTTCACGTTGTCGTCCTGTATTTTTTTAAGTCTTTCTCAACACATATGACATAACAGATACAAGCTGTACAGACCAACTATTTAATAGCATGTGTAAAATAAAAATGAATTATGTTCTCTAAACTTAAGATCGTACATGAGTACCTTTCTAGTACCATTCCATCACTTTGGGAGTTTTTTAAAAATACAAGGTCTCAGAATGCCAGGCCCTGTTCAACATTCAGAAAAGCAAGCCAGTGGAATTTGCATCTTTGAGGCTTTGTACCCAGAGAGAAGTAATTATATCCACACAGTTGGAACAGTTAAAAAGATTTTAACTATTTCAAAAAACTAACCATGTTTCTGTTTCTTTCTGGCTCAAGACAACTCACTGCTTTCTGACTGACCAGGGTGCAGCAAAATTTGCAGCAGCCATGGGGGTTCCCACGATTCCTAAAGAGCAGCTGGTGACAGAGAGAAACATAAAACGTCTAGAAAAAGAGAAGCATGAGAAAGGTGCTCTGAAGTTAGACTTCCAACAGTAAGTGTCATCTGTGGCTCGCAGTTTGCAGACTTACTCAGGTGTATCAGACAAGTATCTGATTATCTACATTTCGTAGATAAGTAAAGAATCACTTGGTAGTTTCAGTTTTTGTACAGAGCAATTGATACTATATCATGGAAAAATGGCTCTTTTGATTCTTACATTTAACCTCATTTATTAGTCCTATAAAAACAACTCAGATTCGGCCAAGAGTTCTTCTCCAATAGTAGAGTGCCTTATGTTATGGGATTAACTGCCAATGCCTCTTGATCAGTTTGTACCTTAAGCAGACAAAACAGGCTCTCTGGGATCTCGTGTACCCTCTGAAGTTGCTTGAGCGTGCTGCCCTAGTGCAGAGGAACCCGTACCGTTCCTAGAAGTTTGCATTAATCATTTGTTCTGAATAACGGTTTTCTGTGTTACAGATTTCAAAAGCCCAAAATAAAAGCCCCCTTATTCAAAGCAAAATTTGAAAAATAAAATTGGAATATGGTCTGGGAGTTTATAATGGGATATAATTATTAACTCTGCATACTCCTTCTAGGATTTCTCATTTTGAACTAGCAGTATACTTTAAAACACCTAGGGAGCTTTTTCAAAATATGCATGCCTGGTCCTCTTCCCTAAAGAATCTAATTTAATAGATTTGAGGTGAAGAGGCCAGGCAGATGTATTAGGAAAAAGTTTCCCAGGTAGTTCTGATGTGTCCCCAGCTTAAGAATCTGTTTTACAAAATCGACCATGTACTGGTAGCTTTCGATAACCTTACCAAGTGTGCTGTTGTACCTGTAGGCTAGAGTCACAGGAATGGGGCTACTTTATCAATGGTTCTTGGGTGTTTTAACAGATGTTACCACATCGCTTTCCAGAAATTCTGCAACAGCTCACATCTCTACCAGCCAGTATTCCCCTTAGATATAAGCGAGAAGGGCCCCGCCCTGGGTCCTGCACTTTAGAGGAACACCCACCCCCATCACAAATATACAAAACAGTTGGCTTATTAACAACACCTGGGCCACCTCTGTCACTCAGCAGTGGCATATCATGACCCTTAACCCTCATCATCCACTCCTGTGATTAATACCACTCAGCCCCCAGGGAAATGCTTCTCTGCATCTCTTGCTCTATGTCTTGGAAGCGAAGGCCACCTAAGTCTAAAGATTTATGGATTGTGCCACTGCTGATACCAGAAATGGACACTGCTTCGGAGTTGGGGGAAGAATTGAACAGCAGAAGGACTTAGGTAAGAGGAAAAGACAAAACAAATTAATAACTTGTCAAATAAATTCTTGTATAACAAAGTAATTGTTTCCCAGTAGTGCCAGGTATCCATTTTCTTGCCGCCTCACATGTTCTATGCTATGGTTCTGGTGGGATTCATAGATTAGTACAATATCTGCAAGACTTGCATATGAGGACTGATGCCCATTAGTCTAAAATATGTACATGTGTAGGTCTAGACCAGCACTGTCCAATAGGAAGACAAGAGCTGCATTTGCAATTTTAAAAATCTTTAGTAGCCACAATAAAAAAATAAAACAGGTATGGGGCACCTGAGTGTCTCAGTCAGTTAAACATCTGGCTCTTGATTTTGACTCAGGTCATGATCCCAGGGTCATGAGATCAAGCCCCACATCAGGCTCTACACTCAGTGCAGGTCTGCTTGAGATTCTCTCCCACTGATCCTCGCCACGCCACCTCTCTGTCTCTAAAAAAAAATACACATACACAGGTGAAATTAATATATTTAACCCAATATAACCAAAATATTATCATTTCAGCATGTAATCAATATAAGAAATTATTTGAGATATTTTACAATCTTCTTTCACACTAAATTTTCAGAAATCTGACCCATATGCTAGGCTTGCAGCACACCTCCCCACCTCACCCTGGGGGTTGCCCACACTTCCAGTGGCCAGTAGTGCAGGTAGCTCATGCCGGCGACATTGGACAGTGCAGGTCTAGAAAGAACCTGCCTGAAGAACCAGCTCTATGTTGGCAACTAAATGGACATTGAGTGTTAGCTATGATTTTATTTGTAAAAATATGTTAAAATTTTTAGCTTTTAAGGGATTTTAAAATGTTATATTCACTATAATTCATGTTTTACCTTTATCATTAATAGATAATTTGGTGTATTTTAGGAAAAAGCCTAGCTTTTTGAAGTTATATCTGCGATTCATTTGTATGTACTCAGTTATATTTGCTATTCATTTTTGATGAAAACATATCCTAATTTTGTACACTTTCAAGACAATTACATCTTTTTAATCCCTAGATTATTGAAAATGCATGTTAAGTCAAGATTTTGATAGGAAAAGAATACAAAAGTGAACAAAAGAATACAAAAGAAAACAAAAAGCTGAGAGGATAAAAGGAAAATAATCTTCCAGGATACAGCCCACATGCATTTTTAAAAAGAACATAGTAAAGAGTCATCTTCCAGGATCATCCACCTAATGTTCACAAGCAGGACATTACAAATTCTTGGTCCAGTGAAGATTTAATTACCTTTTGGAACAGTGAAAATTATTAAGAATATTATTCTTGCCACATCCTCGGTTTGAACAGTTCCAATGAAATCCCAGCGGTTTTCCATTCTTTACTACAGGAAGAGCTAATTGCTCATCACAAAGAATCACACACCAAAAGGACATGTGCAGTCAGTGGGATTGGGGGAACCAGCAGCTGAAAACAGCGGAAAAAGAAAAAGACCATCTAAAACAGGGATGTAATGTTCTTGAAAGAATAATACAGTGTGCCCGATATTTAGCCATGGCACTCCGTCATCCGCACCGTGGTTACAAAACACAGTGGGACATTTCTAGGCTTAATAAAAATTATTTCAGAATTCAATAATACATGTAATTAAGACAAAAAGTAATAAAACTAACGATCACTATCCAGGATAGAGAATTCAGGCATTAATTTATTGGGTGATAAGCGAGAGAGGAAATCAAATACCTAAAATGTTTTTAACAAAATATTCAGTTCAACTAGAAGGTACCATGGTCAGAAGACACGTCAAGCAATTAACATTTATTGTATGTATTGCTGTACCACCCTGAGAAGAAAAACAAGTCTAACTCACCTGCTTTTTGGAAGTAAACATTTTGGATTTAGAGAAGTGGGGAGAACTTTTCATCTTAGGCATCAATTTAAAAAACCATCAAAGGCCAAGGGGCACCTGAGTAGCTCAGTCAGTTAAGTGACCAACTCTTGATTTTTGACACAGGCCATGATCCAGGGCTGTGAAATCGAGCCCTGCGTCAGGCTCCACACTCAGTGCAAAGTCTGCTTGAGATCCTCTCTCTGCCTCTCTCCATACCCCATCTGCACACGCACACTTTCTCTAAAATAAAGCTTTAAAAAAATAAAAGACTATCAAAGGCAAGCCTGTGATAATGGAGTGAACGTGGTTGGTAAATAAAAGATATATAAACATGAAGTTTGGCCAAGAGCCCAGAAGTCTTCCATGTGACATATAGGCTCACAGTTCGAAACTAGTTCTAGGAGGTGTGCCCCTAGTGCAGCGCCAACGTGGTGGGCAGCAGAAGGTCCAACGTGGAATTCTCTAGACAGGCCCAAAATGGAACAGCGTGCTCAAACTCCTCCTATTTGACCTTGGAACAAATCTCAGACAGATGGTGGCAATGACCAACTCAGTTCTGTTAAAGTTATTACATTGAATTTAGATTTTAAAATCCCGTGAAACCACAGAAGATTCTCAAAGAATAAATTATGGACTTAATGAAATTAATTTTGATGCTACCTACAGCCACTTAATATGAACTCTTAATTTCTATTGATAAGCTTAATAAAAGCTTTAAAAATCTTTTTGGATATTTCACTTTTAAAAGGATTGAAAATATATCATTAAATATATTATTGAATATATATTAAGTTTAGAGAAAAACAAAACCACACTACATGTAAAATGTGCAAGAAGAATAACATTCCAGGAGCTCCTGGGTGGCTCAGTCTGTTACTTAAGAGTGTCCAACTCTTGATTTCAGCTCAGGTCATGATTCAGGACCATGAGATCAAGCCCCGGGGTTCCGCACTGGGTGTGGCACCTGGTTGGGATTTTCTCTTTCCCTCTCCCCCTGTGCCTCCCCACCACTTGCACTCTCTGCACTCTCTCTAAAAAGAGAAAGAGAAGGAAGGAGAAGGAGAAGAATAGCATTCCAGTAAAATGAAAGGAACCTGAAAGAAGTCAACAAAAATTCTTGCCTACCTTGAAGGAGAAGATTCTTGTACAAATAATCCCCAGATCAGCTCCCATAGAGGCTGTCTTTCTGTCTGTTGTATATCAGAGCGTACTTCCATTTGAAGAGAGATTTGGCCAAAAACAACACAGCTGCTACTTTCTGTCTTCTTTATAACACGCCTGCAGTGAAGTGTGAAAGAGCTGCGTGGATCTAGGTGCTGCTGAAGGTGGTATAAATGGTATGGTATAAATGACAATGGGGAGCGATCATGACGTGTATGATCAAATTAAAGTATGAAATAGTATCTTCTGTTACAGAAATGTATCCTTCATGCCTGGTAGCATTTGAGTGTGATCTGAATGTTCAAATCAGGAGTTCCTTTCCAAATCTAAGGATTGCCTTAAGAATTGTGTTGCACATTCCAGTTGCTGCTGCCTCAGCAGAGGGAAGCTTCTCCAAATTAAAAACCTGCTAAGAACTACGCAGACTCAAAAAAGATCTGTCTTATGGGGCAGTTTGTGAAGAGAATGCATGTTGTACAGACATTCGATTATAAGAGCACACTGCTTCCTGAAATGAAAGCAGGAAAATCAACCTCGTGGAGTAAACACTTAATAATTTATAGGATGTGTGTGTGTATGTGTGTGTGTGTGTCCCACTCATCCAGCCATCAATAGCTGATCAACAAAAGACCCAGATGGGCACAATAATAATTACATTGTCTTTATTGGTAGTTTTTCCACTTCTGGTCATGTGAAAAACATGGTTTACAATATTTTTGAAGACATATTCACCACACTAAGAGAAAAGAACGTATCTACAACTTCTAAAAAGTGAACAGATGGTGTAACGGCCACCATTTGTAATTTGTAGTCATGCCTCCACACCTTACAAATGTTAGGGGTGGACCTGTCACCAGCAGAGGCTGGGGCTGTCCCCCGCATCTGACATGAGGAGGGTAACGCTGTCACTTTAAGTTGTATCCCCTATCAACACGTGTGAGCTTTTGGCATTTGTGGGTGGGCCATTTGATTCTATGGATTTGCCTATTTTTGTCCTTTGACCATTTTTTCTCTTTCATTGTTATGTCCCTTCTTCTCAGTCTTAAGGCTATCTACTCTGTTTAAAAAAAAAAAAATCCAAATCTGTTATTTTTAGTCATGCTTTTGCTTTGCTTATGGTATTTTTGCCAGACACAAGTTTTTACTTTTTTGTAATCAAATACACAGTTTGCCTTTCTTGTATGGTTCGTAGGACTACAAACGTAGAAGGTATTTCCTACCCTGAGACATCTGTAGTCCCCTAGACTTTCCTGAAGAATTCTGTTTTATGTTTTATATTCAGGCCTTGGACTCTCTGGAGTTGATTTTTGTGAATGCAGGAAGACAGGTTTCCTGTTTTCTTCCAAACAGACTGCCAAATTTCTCTTTGTAGCCCCCTGAGTGCCAGCCCACACCCAGCTGCAATTCGCTCCATCCTTGTGATTGTCCAATAGGTACCTCAAGCTTGTATCCACAACTGAACCCAGCATTTCCCCACCTAACCTCGCTCCCCATGCACTGTAAACCAACAGACACCAAAAAACCTATTCCTAATAGTCCGCATTTCAGTGAATGGTTTCTGTACCCTTTCATTTCTGGAAGCCAAAGCCTTAGAGCCATCCCTAATCTCTCTCACACCCAGCTCCCCCGAAAAGTCCATCAGCTCTGCCTTCAGAGTGTCCTAAGCCAAGCCCACTTCTCCGTGTCCCAGGGGCACCCTAACAGAAGCCGGCCACCCTTCAAGCCTCCTGACAGTCTCTAGTTCCACTCTGGTCTCCCTCAGTCCACACACAATTGCCAGAGTCATTATTCTAAGAGAAACTTTTTGTACATGTGCGGCCTGCCTCCGGAAGTGCACAAGTCTTACGTCACCTCTGATGACTTTTCACAGTGGACCCATATAACCAGCCCCCAGGTGGGGAAACAGATCATCACCCGATCCCCCCCCCAAACCTGCTGCCACCATGGTCCCTTCCATTCCCAGTCCTGCCCTAAAGACAGCCACTTACCTGGCTTCTAACACTGTAGACGACCGTTGCCAGTTTTCGAACTTGATTTAAGTGGAACCATATAGTATGTACTTTATTTGGTGCCTTCTTTCCTCATTGTATTTCTGAGACCCGTCCATGTGTCACATCCACAGTAGCTCATTCTCATGTCCGTAGAGGATTCTGTTCCATGCCTAGATCTCAGCCCACCCCCTCTGCCTTTGCTGGACATTTAACATCACTTTCAGGTTTCTCTTACTACAAACAGTCCTGCTGTGAACATTTTGCTGTATGGCTTTTGGTGAACATAGCTCCACATTTCTGTTGGGAGAATGCAGAAATGTAGGAGTGTGATTGCCAAGTCAGCGTCGGTAGATTCTGCCAGATGGATTTCCAAAGAGTTGCCCCAGTTTATGTTTCTAGCAGTAGTGACTGAGTGTTCCAGTCCTGCATATCCTGACGCACACCTGATACTGAGTAGTCTTCGTTTTAGCCATCCTAATGGATGGGTGTAATGGTAAAGAATGATATTTTTAAAACTGAACTCATCTTGTGACACATCTTGGCTCCGGTTTGTCAGTGTCTTCCCATCTCACTCAGGGCCTATGCGTCGGAGGACCCTATAATTTAGTGTTCAAATCAGAACTTGACTTTGAGAGTGAAGGGGGAACTGTGACACGGGGATAAATCAGGACTGTCCTGGGTCACCAGGGTGTACAGTCACCCCGCCCATCAGAGCCTCCGTGGTCTGGCTGCCGGCCATCCCCTAAGGCCCCTACCCTCTGTCCCTCACTTTATTCGCTACAAACACAGGAACCTCCAAATTCCATGAGTTTTACAACCATGTTCCAGCTTCAGGAACATTCTCCCCAGCAAGCCTGGGGATTGCCCTCACCTCCTTCAGAGAGGCCCTGCATAAAGCCCTCTCCATACTGCTGGAGTCATCATTTTTACTGTTGTTCCATAAAAATTTTATCACCCTGTTGCCCTCTGCCCCCAAATGCAAGCTGCACAGGAGAAGGGACTTTGTCCACTCACCACTGCAGTGCCCAGCACTACTACGTGCCTCGAACATAGTTCATTATAGAATCTGGGTGTGGGTATTATAGCTGTTGTACAGTTTCTTCCAATTCTTTCTACTTGAAAATGTATAATATGTTAGGGGAAACAATAGTGTATTACATCTTTACAGCAAGCCCCGTGAAACAGGCAAAGTGGGGTGTGACAGGCAGCGTCAGCATCACCTGGGAGGCTGTGAGAAATGCAGGGTCTCGGGCGCCCACCCCCCACCCCGTACCCACCAACTCGGGATCTCCGGGGTGGGCTCAGGGATCCAAGGGGTTTTTATACACACAACGTTTGAGATGCACTCAATTATTTTTATCCCCATTTTGTAGGCGGGGAAAATGAGACACAGAGAAGAAAACTTAGTAACTAAGTCACACGGCTAGAGGACGGTGGTGCTGGGATGGGATGTGCTCTAAAGGCTGAGATCTAAAGGGATGTCTAGCAACCTATCTGACCTGCAGAATAAAAAGCTAATGTGGGCCGTGAATGCTGGAATCAAAGCGTGTCCCGTTTGCCCTCAGCACCTAACGTGGGAATTTAAGGGCCGTTCAGCTACAGCGTTACTTGTGATGGTGTGTCTCGTCTCAGTCTGTCACTTTTCTCTTTATTCTTGGCAGAGACTTGGGAACCGTGGGGGCCGTCGCCTTGGACTGCAAAGGAAACGTAGCCTACGCAACCTCGACGGGCGGCATCGTTAATAAAATGGTCGGCCGGGTTGGGGACACTCCATGCATAGGTAGGCTCCCTTCCTGGCTGCTGCCCCGCCCCTTCCGCTACGGTCCCCGGTCTCCTTCGTCTCACTCCCCGCCTCTTCCGGCCGCTCCGGCGTTTCCGGGAGCGCGGGGGGCGGGGCTCCGCCTTGAGCGGGATCCTATATGGAGCAGGCGCCGGAGGCTGGTGGCTCCGGGGATGACATGGGGAGGCTCAGGTGGCCCCCAGCGAGCCCCCGAGGGCCTCTTGCTACTCTCTAGCCCCAGCTTCAGGCTCTGCAGTCCTAACCCGGAAGAGTTACATACACAAAACCTCTTCCCAGGCATGGGCTCAAATTAACAAACTGAGAAAAAGCTGAGAATTTAGGTTGGCAGCTACTAGATTTGAGTGGTATGAAAGTGACGTCGTGCGGCTACAAAGGGAAATGTTTGCGTTGACGTTGAAGTACATCCTCTAGTTCCCGGGCGTGGGTCGGTGGCCAGGCTGGGAGTGGCCGAATGGGTTCCCGAGGAGGAGGAGGAGAAGGAGCCTTCCTGGAGGAGCTGCTCCCTGAGAGCTCAGGCCAACCCCCGCACCACCACCACTGATTTCAGGGTCATTCCGTGGCCATTTCTACTCCACCTTTGCATCTCAGGGTCACAGTTACTGACCTTCGTTCATACTTTGGCACTCTGGGATTTAACATTTAGGTAGCATTAGACTTGATTCGTGTTTGAATTTCTCCACTGTTGCTGCTCAGTTAGAACCAATGCACCTTTTTTGAGCAGGATCCGGAGGTTATGCTGACAATGACATTGGGGCCATTTCAACAACGGGGCACGGGGAGAGCATCCTGAAGGTGAATCTGGCCAGACTGACTCTCTTCCATGTAGAACAAGGTACATACAGCAAGTTCATTGGGTCTGAAGACAAGTGAATGGAAGCGCTTTATAAATAGGCTGTTAAGTACTGAAACCCTTTCTCGTTTGCTTTAGATGTTCCTTTCAGGTTGTTAGCACTACTTTGACTTCTTCCCACCTTGTGTTAGGATCTGGAAAGAAGTGCACTTAGAATACTGTCATGTTGGGCGTCTCAGGGGCAGTAGAGAAACTTTGAGCCTGGGTGTGAGAGAGAAGGCAGGTCTGCTTAGGCTGATGCTAGGCTCCATCTCTGTGCAAAGAGGGCCTCTTATGGTGAGGACCCTTCTTTGAAGCATTCAAATAGAAATCATTTGCCCAAAATCTTTTGTTAACTCATTTGGGTTTTCATACTGCAACTGATTTTCCCACCAGATTCCTTTCATTGCAATGTGTGTTATTTCTCAACCTTTCCTTGTTTTCAGGAAAGACATTGGAAGAGGCGGCCGACATGTCATTGGGTTATATGAAGTCAAAGCTGAAGGGTTTAGGCGGCGTCATCTTGGTCAGCAAAGCAGGAGACTGGGCGGTGAAGTGGACCTCCACCTCCATGCCCTGGGCAGCCGCCAAGGATGGCAAGCTGCACTCTGGAATCGATCTCCATGAGACCAATGTCGCTGATCTGCCCTAGGGCCCCAATGATTGTATTCTAGATGCTAGCTTGGAGGGAAAGGCCGGTTTCCTGGTGTGGAGACTTGGCTTAATCAATTAGATATAGAAATGGAAAATTCTGCAGTCTGTCACTCGTTTTGTCGCCTTGATCAATGAGTATCTGAGTGTTTGGTTGAGGGGCGGATCGGAAGTGCCAAGAGAAATACCCCTACTAAGGTGAAAGTAAGACAGGGCAGATGACCAAGTCCTGAGTCTTTCTTATGAACTGTCCCTGGTATCTTAGATTAGAAGAAGATTAGAAAGAAGAAACGACATGATCTGAGCAGCCACCTCAGTGCAGGGAGTTCCATCTGGGGCCAGGAGACCCACAATGGGGACAGCAGCGGCAGGCTCGAAAGCTGGGGGGACCGAGGCCAACATTTCCCAGAGCTGTCTTGGTTGCAGAGTTCATGTTAAGTCAGAAGAATATCAGGGAAGAACTCATGAGAGGAGAAACTGATTTTTCTTTCTAAGAAGGTTCATATCTCCTCTGACTTACTAATGTAGACATGTTTCCAGATCCTTTAAAAGTAGCCTCTGGTAACCCATAGCCCCCCGTCTGGAGGTGAAGGGTCTAATGGAGACTCTGCGGGGCTCCTGCAGGTCTCATGGGCTCCCAGGTGAGTCTGCTGGCCTAGCATTTCCCACCAGCCTCTGCCTGCTGCAGGCCCTCCTGGGGCTCGTGCTGAGGAAGGGGGCTCATGAGCTCTCCGCTCTAACCAGCCAGCCGAGCCCATGGGGATGCCCTGCGACCTACTGCATTCTCTCGCTGTCCGGGGCCATGGGCCCCCACATGACTGCAGGTGCCGTGTGTACAGCACGGTCAGCGTGACAGAAAAAGTAATTTCCTTGGCGGAAACTGTTCCTACCCATCTCTCTCTACACTGGAAATGATATTTCTGCTGTGACCGTTTTTTAGTCTGTCAGGTCTTATCTTCTCTCTGGAAAGAAATTGCTTAACTTTAAATCCCATGTGCTACTAATAAAATATATTTTGAAAGAATAACAGTGTGGTTAGGAGTCACTGTTGACAAAGACCAGAGTGTCCACAGCTCCCGTTGTTTTCGGTCAGCTCAGACAGGCGTACTAACTCCAGAGGACTTTGGAGAGGAGGGTGGCGTGAGGGTGTCCATACATCCCGCCCCATGGGGTAGATTGGACAGTTTTTCAGAGAAATGGAGCTTTTTCTCAGTGGGTTAAGAGAGAAACCAGACCACCATTTGCAAGGATCAGCAGGGAGAATGGTCAGTGTTCTCGCAGTTTACCAGACAGCCAGCGCCTTCCAGATCCCTGCCCATGACCTTCGCAGGCTGGCCGGCTGCCCTGAGCTACGGATGAGGAGGTGGCACTCGGGGGCCCAGCTGAGTCTGAATCCTGACTGTCCCACCATTCGGGTGACCCTAGGCAAGTTAACTTCTAGGAATGTTTTAATCTATAGGATGGATTGCCATAAAGACTAAATGAGATCAAAGGAAAACTCCTCCATGTTTAGCTTAAGGATCCTCTAGACAGAGAAACTGTGGCCGGGCCCACAAGGTTTCTATTCTTGAAAACCTCAAAATGCTGGAGCACCTGGGTGGCTCAGTTGGTTAAGCATCCAACTCAGGGTCATGAGCTCAAGCCCTGCACTGGACCCACACTCAGCAGGGAGTCGGCTTGAGATTCTCTTTCTCCCTCTCCCTCTGCCCCCTTCTGTGCTCACCCACTCTCCCTCTTTCTCTCTCTCTCTCTCTCTTCCTCTAAAGAAAAAGGGGGGAAAAACCTCAAAATGCAACCACTTCCCTGTAGAAATAGGTATTATGTTAGGGCTGTATTCGTTTACTAGGGCTGTGCCAAGAACGAACACCACAGACATGGGCTTCAGCAATGGCCAGTTGTTACGTTCTCACAGCTCTGGAAGCTGGAAGCCAAGGTGTCTCCTGAGGCCTCTCCTTGGCTGGCAGATGGCCACCTTCTCACTGTGTCCTCATGTGGTCTTTACACACGTCTGTAGCCAACTTCCCTCTTCTGATGGGGACACCGGTCAGACTGGGTGAGGGCTCACCCTAGCGGCCCCATTAACTCGACCACCTCTTCCAAGGCCCTGTCTCCAAATACAGTCACGTGCAGAAGTACTGGGGGTTAGGACTTCCACATACCAGTTTTGAGGGGACACAATTCAGCCCGAAAAGGAGGCAAAGCAGAATTGCACGAGAGTTTCGGAAAGAAGAGACTGGAGAAGATAGCCATCACTCAGTGGATAAGGGCGGGGCGGGGGGACAGCTAAGGTAGGAGCTGAAGTTCTCATTCTGTGCCCATCAGTCCCACCATTCCAAAGGAAAGCAGCTCTAGTCATCAAAGACCCCTGGAGGCTCTGGGGGCCTCTGACCTCTTTGGCCGGGCACTCCAGTTTGGGAAGGGTACGTATGTCAGCCCGCTGTACAGCCCAAGGCATGGATGCTGCCCTCGGACCCTGGTTCAATGAAAATTCACCTCCACTAGCCTGGGAATTCCCTCAGCAGAGATCTCGAATGGCTCTGTTTTAAGCCTTTTTTTTTTTTTAATTTATTTGACAGAGATCACAAGTAGGCAAAGAGGCAGGCAGAGAGAGGAAGGGAAGCAAGCTCTCCGCTGAGCAGAGAGGCCCGATGCGGGGCTCGATGCGGGGCTCGATCCCAGGACCCTGAGACCGTGACCCGAGCCGAAGGCAGAGGCTTTAACCCACTGAGCCACCCAGGCGCCCCTCGAATGGCTCTGTTTTGTCCCGCATATTCTCCCGTGAGCCAGATGCTATGGGAAAGAGGAGAATCTAGTCACCATCTCTGCACCACAAGAGGGCAGCAAACCACAAAATGTCCAGCGTTGCCCCGGGGCCCACTAGGGAGACGAACGGATCTCTGATTGCATCAGTATAACCCAGTCAGAAAATTTGGGACCAAAAGAGGGCTCCTGTTCCTGACCTTCATTTTCTTTTTTTAAGATTTTATTTTTATTATTTATTTGTTAGAGAGAGAGAGAGAGAGAGAGCACAGGCAGACAGAGTGGCAGGCAGAGGGAGAAGCAGGCTCCCTGCCGAGCAAGGATCCCGATGTGGGACTTGATCCCAGGACGCTGGGATCATGACCTGAGCCGAAGGCAGCTGCTTAACCAACTGAGCCACCCAGGCGTCCCCTGACCTTCATTTTCATCCAAACACCACAGTTTATTTTAGAGCAGAATTGTCCCCAAAACAGTGCTTAGCAAACGCTCCAAAGGACCCATCAAAATCAACCATGTCTCTGACTCTTAAACCCCATCTCTGACTCTTAAAACAACAGAAGCACATTCCACACCTGACTCCAGATGCCAGCGACCCCAGGGTGAGCACACTCAGACAGCCCCAGCCTCTGCCCTCGGTGGCTCCTTCTAGCCGGGAAGACTCTCTCTGGACTAAACTTGCTAAAATGGTGAGATGAGCACAAGAGGGGCCCAGAGTCAGGAGTGGGTGTCTGCCCCGGCAGATTCCGTGGTCAGCAGTGGGCTGGAAGGGGCCTTAACCTCATAGCTATGGCGCAATAATTTTTTTTCCAAATGACATCCTTCCCGAACGTGTTCCTTTCTGGCATGAGAGATTACAAACTCTGAGTGCAAAGGAAGGTAGAATGGGATGTGTGCTTTGGTCCTTGTCGGGATCCCTCTCATCAGAAGTGGGTGGTGTTCAGAGAAGTTGACAGGGGACACGGCCCTTCAGCCCTGCACCGCCCTGTGGTCTTCGGGCAGCCTTGATCTTGGCATAGACCAGCACTGTTTTCAGACTTCATCGCACCAAAGGAGTAAGGAGGTGCCCACAGAAGCTGGTCCAGCTCGGAGAAACCCAGGTGTCCTCTTCCTTCTCCCTGTGTAGCCCCCAAGGGGATAGGGGCCAGACTGAAGGACTGAGGGGCAGCAGGCCCAGGAAAGGGGTTGGGTGATCTGGGCCTGGACCACAGGTAGGCTTGGGGCCGGGAGTGGGTGTGGGTGCCCAGGGCGGTCCCAACCAGGGTGCAGGCACCATTCAGTGGGCAAGTGCCTTTCCCCCGTACCCTACCTCGCTTCCATCCACCCCAAAACAACTGCCACGGTCATACATAGCTTGTCTCCTGCTGGGAGTTAGAGATGGGGGGACTCCCATAGAGAGCCCTTTTGAAAGATGAAAAAAGGCCTGGAAAACTGCAGTTTCCTGAGATTAAACTGAGGTTTATCTCAGCCTCTCTGTTCCTTGCACCATCCTCATGATCTCTCTCACGGCTCCCAGTGCTTTCCAAGACCTGCCTAGGGCATAGGGGCGGTCCCAAGAGCCAACAGGTGAGAACCAGGAAAGAACACCACATTTTAACAACTTTATCCTTCAAACTCTGCTTTTTCTCCCAACCCTCTATTAAAGTGAAGTTGGGGGGCGCCTGGGTGGTCAGTCATTAAGCATCTGTCTTCTGCTCAGGTCATGATACCAGGGTCCTGGGATCGAGCCCCGCATTGAGCTTCTTGCTCGGCAGGAAGCCTGCTTCTCCCTCTCCCACTCAGGCTTGTTTTCCCTCTCTTGCTGTGTCTCTATCAAATAAATAAAATCTTTTAAAAAAATAAAGTGAAGTTGGATTTTTCAGGCAGTGAGCAAGAAGGGGCAGGCATGGATGGGGTTAACAGAGGACAGCAGACTGGGATTCTCAGTCTCTTTTTTTCTTTTCCTTTTTTTTTTTTTTCCAATCTCTGATCATCTCAGAGTTAACAGTTTTTTGCTCTGCAAATATCACCACTTTCTGGATTCTGTGCAGAACTTGGATGGGGTTTTGGCTCTAAACTATATCTAGCAGAAAAGCAGAAAAGAGGTCGGTTCTTCCCAATCTCTGAGGTGGGACTGAGGGTCTACCACCCAATGCTCTGGTTCAAGCAGCCCCTGGATTGTTCCCTTCCAGGGTAGCAATTTTTAGTCAACATTTTTAAGTTAAAAAGAACCTTGTAAAAAAAAAAAAAAAAGAACTTTGTAATTAGGTAAAAGGGCTATGTGTGCATTGTAGAAGTTGGAAGAAAGAGCAATCCTTAAATAAGTTACAAGAAAACATAGATCCGCAAAAAAACAAAAAAAATAGGGGGAACATTTCCTACCACCCAGTGACTACTGCTATTAACACCTGTTGTATATTCGTGAGTCTATCTTCCAAAATAAAAACCTACTGTCCATGCTTTTTAAAACCTTTCTTCAGGGGCACCTGGGTGACTCAGTGGGTTAAGCCTCTGCCTTCTGCTCAGCTCATGGTCTCAGGATCCTGGGATCAAGCCCCGCATCGGGCTCTCTGCTCAGCGTCGGGCTTCCTGCTTCCTCCTCTCTCTCTGCCTGCCTCTCTGCCTACTTGTGATCTCTCTCTCTCTCTCTCTCTCTCTCTGTCAAATAAATAAATAAAAATCTTGAAGCCTCCAGAGCTGAGCTGTGGGAACAAGACTGGGCTCCAGGTTTTGGAAAGGGAAATGCAGGTTGTGCCAAGAGCACAAGTCCCCACCCAGAAGTTTGGCAAAGAATGACTTGGCATCACAAGAGCAGGTAGGGATCGAGTTCCCCCTGTGTGGCCACCAGGAACGGTGGCCCCTTCCCAGGTCACTTTCCCTTCCAGGCTGTGCTCACCCTTCAACCTTCCCCAAGGCCAGCCATGCCAGACAAGAGCCGTCCCAAATGCCTCTCCTGCAAAGTGCACTTTCATGAAGTATTTACCGACTAATTAGGACAGGTGGACGCCGGTCTCACCCCAAATCCCGGAATATTTACTGTGGAAGTGGAATGAGAACAAAGGTTGAGGTTCTCTCGCCTTCGAGAACAATGTCCCACTGTCCATCCAGCACCAGATCCCTGGGGGGCTGAACTCCTGACCTCTCTCTCCCTCAACGTTCCATTCAGACACCAAGTACTTAATCTTTTACAAAGGAAGAAAGGCCAAGGCGAGTTCTTCCCTTCCTCCCTTCCGTCTGCTCCCCTCCCTTCCCCTGGGCCCACTCAGCCCACAGCTTACTGCGGGCCCGCATGCTTCCCCGGTGACCTCACCCCGGATCTGGCCTCTCTGCTCCGGGCCTCCCCAATCTTCCCGGCCATCTCTGTTCATCTCATCTCTGGCTTTCACACAGATATCACACCCTGGATGCCTCATGGCTAAAAAAACTCTGCCGCTTCCCCCAAGCCTCTTCTTACCCTGTCCCTGTCTTGGTTAGAAATTCCATGGGACGCCTGGGTGGCTCAGTTGGTTAATCGGCTGCCTTCGGCGCAGGTCATGATCCCAGCGTCCTGGGATCGAGTCCCACATCGGGCTCCTTGCTCGGCAGGGAGCCTGCTTCTGCCTCTCTGTCTGCCTGTGCTCACTCTCTCTCTCTCTAATAAATAAATAAATAAATAAGATCTTTAAAAAATAAAAATAAAAAAAATAAAAGAAATTCCAGCGTGCTTGTCGACTGCCTCCAAGCAGAAATGGTCAGGACGCAGGGTGGGGCGCCCTGCAGAACGGAATTTCCCCCATGCACACCCAGCGTTCCCAGCCCCCGGTCCTCGCTCAGAGGTGCTGCAGAAAGCAGGCAGCCCATCCCTGAGAGGGTGCCACACACCTGCCTTTACTTCCCCAGAGTGCCCTACTGGTGTGTGGGCACCCAAATCATCAGGCTGGAAAGCTTCCACCGTGGCCAACTCTGCGGTGGCCTCCCCGGACTGCATTCTATTTGGGAGAAAATGTTCCAGCCCTGCTTCCTGTTTCTAATCACTGAGGCCCCATTGCCCTACTTCTCCGTCCCTAGCTGGGCCAGCCCCCATGGCCAGGCTGTGCCGGGGGCTCAGACCAGGAAGATGCCATTGTCCTGCCAGTGTGGGCAGAAAGCTCTAGGCTCCTCTGTAACCCGGCAAGCAAGGCCATCCTGCCTTCCTGAGGTCAGCCCCTCGATGGGGCGCAGTCTGGCCCGTGTAGGACCCACTTCAGGCCGCTTGGCTGCAAGCCTGGCCTCCCAGGGCTCTGAGAGTTCAGGCCTCAGGCCACCCACAGCCCAGCTTCTGAGCCCTTCTTGAAGTCAAGGCGTCCCCTGGGGGCTCCCTGTGAGGCAGCTGGGCCTGTCCTCAAGTATGAAGACAGAAGAATGAGGAACCCCTCTCCTTGTTCCGTGGACTCTACACCCTGAAACCAGCCCATTAAGTCCCCCTCCCAGGAGCCCCATCCCACCCACCCTCAAGGATTAGATCACACAAGAGCCTGCAGCGTCCTCGGCTGGCTATCTCAAACCTAACCCCCAGGGCCGGCTGCCAGGGCCCCAAGAGGCCAACTTCTCCCGGCTGCAGGCACGGCGGCCCACTGCCCCCAGGATGGGAGATGCTCCCCAGACCTCTGCACATCCTACTCCTTCTCCCAAAATGCCTTTCCCCCCTTAACAACATGCTTAAAGGGGGGATGATAGTAACCTCCTTCAGAGGGTTGTTGTCAACTACTTTTTCCCTTTTTTTTTTTAAAGATTTTATCTATTTATTTGACAGAGATCACAAGTAGGCAGAGAGGCAGGCAGAGAGAGAGAGCGGGGCGGGGGGTGGGGGAGCAGGCTCCTGCTGAGCAGAGAGCCCAATGCGGGGCTCGATCCCAGGACCCTGAGATCATGACCTGAGCCGAAGGCAGAGGCTTTAACCCACTGAGCCACCCAGGCACTCCTTAATTTTGTTTTGTTTTGTTTTTTAAAGATTTTTTTTATTTATTTGACAGGCAGAGATCACAAGTAGGCAGAGAGGCAGGCAGAGAGAGAGAGGAGGAAGCAGGCTCCCCACTGAGCAGAGAGCCCGATGCGGGGCTCGATCCCAGGACCCTGAGATCATGACCTGAGCCGAAGGCAGAGGCTTAACCCACTGAGCCACCCACGCGCCCCTTGTCAACTACTTAATGCGTGGAAAATTCTTAGACGTGTGCCTGGAGTGTAGTAAGCTCACAGGAACTCTGACTGTCGTGTGCTCTTTTTCTCCCAAGCCGACCAACCAGAATGAACTCTTCCTTTTCTGGGCCCCAGCCGCTCTTCAAGACCACTGGCCGGCACCTCCCAAAATACGCTTCTGTTCCAAGGACCCAAGAGTTAGTTGGCTTTGGCCATTCCGGACGAGGGTCCAGGCACTGGGCCTGCAGGCCTGGGGTGAGGTCCCTGGACAGAGCCCCCCATCCCACCCCAGAGGGCAGGGGGAAGCCCCGTTTCATCTTTGCCGTGGTTTACCAAGCACTTTGACGTGGATTTCTGCTTTGGGGAGCAGGCAGAGCAGAAATAATTACTCCCGCGTCCCAGTGGGCTCCTCGATGTTCAGAAGCAGTGGGTGCCTTACCCAAGTCTCCCAGCCAGTAAGTGGCCCAGTTAGCCTCCAGTCCCAGCTGTTGGATTCCAAGCCCAGCACCCGTGCCTCAGCTCCAAGCTGGTCCACAACCAGTTAAGTGCATCTCCCTCCTCCTGACAAGCTGAGATGCCAAAGGAATTAGAGGCAGCCGCGCCCCCCGATGAAAAGCAGACGCCCTCCCCCTGGTCTCTGGATCAGCTCCCAGGAAAGAGAGAACAACTGATATGTGGCCCCCGAGGCCCGCCGCACCCTGTGAGCTCAGCTCCTGGCAGAAAGACCTCACTGAGGAGAGCCTCTCACCAGAGCCGGGGCCAGACCGCAGGGCTCAGGACAAGGAGTGGCCAAGGCCAACTGTATTGCCACTAACCTTCTCGAACCCTAACAACCCAGCCAGCCAGGTGCTAGTCTCGTTTTTCAGACAGGAAACCAAGGCTTGGAGAGATGTGACTTCCCCAGCTAGCAAGCGGGGCAGCCCGGGACAGCTGGGTCGCATACAGCCTGGGCCTCAGCCCTGCTCACAACTCCCTCCCCACCCATAGCCAGAGGTTGGGCCCACCAGGATGGCCCCCCATGCCCCATTATTGGGCCCCCTGAGTTCAGGGTCCCCTTGCTGTTGGAGGAGAGGGATCATCTCCCAGCCACAGTGAAAGCCCTCTTGGCAGAGGCTCCAGCAGGTCAGGGGCCTCCGGATGGGAATGGGGCAGGGCTGAGGCAAGACGGGACGGGAGTGCCGATTCCCTGAGGAGGGAACAGGCAGCCCCGGAGTCTGGGAGTCTCGGGCGCTCCCACTCAGCAGACCAGGCTTCCACGCTGGGGGCCATTGCGCTAGTCCCCTCTCCCACCTCGATGACAGGAGGGACTGTGGGGCCCAGGGCAGAGCCGGGCTCAGGCCAAGTGAGGGTGTGAGTGTGGGGCAGTATCCATCTGAACAAGCCCAAGTTCAGGGGTCCAGTCAAGGGGTTGTTCACACTCATTCGACAAACATAACTGTGGAAACAGCATGAACGTTCCTCAAAAAATACAGGCTTTGGAAGCACCTGGGTGGCTCAACCAGTTAAGTGTCTGCCTTCGGCTCAGGTCCTGATCCCAGGGTCCTGGGATCGAGCCCCGCATCGGGCTGGGAAGCCTGCTTCTCCCTCTCCCACTCACTCTGCTGTGCTCTCCTGCACTCTCGCTCTCTGTCAAATAAATAAATAAAATCTTAAAAAAAAAAAAAAGTTCTCATCACAAGAAAAAGATGTTTGAACTCAGTGCGGTGACAGGCATTACCTAGACTTCTTGGGGAGATCATTTCACAATAGATACAAATACCGAATCATTACGTTGTACACCTGAATAGATACCGTAGGTCAATCATACCTAAATCATCCACATGTTTAATAAAAGATGGAGACACTTAGGGTGCCTCCTCTACCACCGCCCCAGGAAAGAGGCTAAAAGAGCAGGTGCTTGGCGTGGGGTAGGAAGGGTCGGAATTAGGTTCGATCCCTGAGACTCAAAGGTGCACTGAGGTTCCAGGAACAGCCAGGAGGAGGCAGAGCTGTGAGATGGGGACAGTCCTCGAATTCTCTGGTCTCTCCCTGCAGGCAGGTGACAAATGCCAGCATGGCAAGCAAGGGGAGAGGCAACTGGACGGGCGTCAGCACAGGGCAAAGTGGGGTCAGCCTCCCTAGGTGGAGATCCTAGCTCCTCCAACTGGCTGACTAGGAGACCTTGGGCAAGTCTCTGAGCCTCAGTGTCCCCATCTTTGAAATGGGGATGGGATGAGCACCTACCTGGTGAGAGAGAGAGAACTGAGCTCGTGCTGCCTGGAGAAGGGACCTATTTTCCCCGAAGGGGTGAAGGGAGACCAAGAGATTCCAGCACACAGAGATGGGGGAAGACAGCTGAGTGCATTTCAGGATCAGGAGGAGTTACTGAGGCTGGGCCTCTGGGTGAGCCTGCGGTGCAAGGGTTGTCACAGAAAACACCGAATATTTTCATATTTAGTATGTGTCGGACGTTCCACGTGCTACACACACCCTCCCCACTGGCGCTCGCAGAACACCTGGAAATGGGGCCGCAGGCTGAAAGGCTCAGAGTCCCATTCATGCAGCCAACAAATATTTTAAAAGCACCTACTATGTGCTGGGCCACGGAGACTCACCGCTGAGCATGGTGCGTGCCTTCTAGGGGTGGGCAGATAAGAAACAGATGCCCACAGAGGGTGGCAACAGCTCAGATGCCAGGACCCAGAGTGACGGGGGTGGGGAGCACGGTGATCGGAAGGGTTATCCACAGAGGAGCTGTGTGGGTTGACACCTCTGACAATGATAGAGGGTGTGATCAAGAAATAATCTGGGTGGAGTGTCCTGGCCAAGGAAACGCCAGGGCAAAGGTCGAGCAGCCAGCCGTGCTCACTGCCCTGTGGGTAAGGAGGCCAGGGTGTCACCAGGGGCTGAGTCACAGGGAAACGACACACACCGGGCCGGAAGGGACACGTGGGGACCGGTCACTCTGGGTCGTGTGGACCAGGGGAGATTTGGGATTTCATTCTAAGTGTTGTGTGAAGCCAAGAAGGGTTTACACAGAGATGTGACATGATCCCTGATTGATGTTTTTAAAAGGTCACTCTGGCTGCTCTGGGGAGAATGGGAACAGGCCGCTTGCAACTGTCCCCGTGCCCAACCCATGCCTTGCCAACTCCAGCCTCCCTCTGGGACCAAGGGATGCGTGCTGTCTAGTTATCCCATTTCCTGGCATTCGGGATCTACCCGGAAAAGACCCACCAGTGACCAGAGGAAGGTCAGTTACAGCCCGCGGTGCTGGTTTGTCAGCATTTTTGCAGACCCCAAGGGTCCGTGAGATTCAGAGCATAAATGCATAGACCCGTGTTTGCCCGTAGGAGCCTGGGTGCATTTACACCTGAAGCCGGAAACCACAGGGGCCAAGCTCTGCCCTGCAGCCCAGCACAGTCCCACCCCCGTCCCACCCCCATCCCACCCCCTGGCAAGCATCACAGGACCTGGGTTCAAGTCCTGTCTCTGCCCCACACTTTTGCAACCTCTCACAACTCACAGTATCTCTCCCATCCAGGCACCCCCATCTCCAGAGCACAGAGGGTGGAACAGAGGTTCCTTGTGGCCCTTCCAGGTCCCAGAGGTAAGAACAAGCCAGGGGCAGCGACAGAGAACCATCTGGAATCTCTGAGTCCAGGCCCTGGGCTTCAGCCGGGGCTCACCACCGGGGCAGGGATGCAGCAGCCCTGAGCCTGCCCCGCTCTCCCAGGGCACAAGCCAGCCATTTTGAGGCGGAGAGGTTTGGAAACACTCACCTGTATTATTTTTCTTCTTATTTTCCTTTCCTCTTTTTCCTTTTCCCCTGACTCAGACAACCCCAGGAAGGGCTAAGAAAGAGGAAAGCAGAGGACAGGGGAGTCTTTTTCCTGGCTCTTGAAGATTAAAAGGCTAGGCCTTCAGAGGAAAGGAAAGACCTCCAGGCACTCATTTCGGGTAAAGAGCCAGGCTTCCAGATACCCCACCCAGCATTGGTGGCGGCTGCTGAAACCCGAGGCTGTGGCCCACTCCAGGTGCAGGTAGAAGGAGAATTTAAAAACAATGGTAAGGGCGCCTGGGTGGCTCAGTGGGTTAAAGCCTCTGCCTTTGGCTCAGGTCATGATCCCAGGGTCCTGGGATCGAGCCCCACATCCGGCTCTCTGCTCAGCAGGGAGGAGCAGGGAGTCTGCTTCCTCCTCTCTCTCTGCCTCTCTGCCTACTTGTGATCTCTGTCAAATAAATAAATAAAATCTTTAAAAAATATATAAAAACAATGGTAAGGGACACCTGGGTAGCTCAGTCAGTTAAGCGTCTGCCTTCGGCTCAGGTCACGATCCCAGCATCCTGGGATCCAGCCCCACATTGGGCTCCCTGTTCATCGGAGAGTCTGCTTCTCCCTCTCCCTCTGCGTCCTCTCCCCCTTTTCCCACCTCTCTCCCCTTTTCCTCCCCTCCCCCCCTCCCCTCCTCTCCCCCTGCTCCTGCTCGATGCTCTCTCTCTCTCTTTCTCTCTCTAATAAATAAACAAAATATTTTTTTAAATTTTTTAAAAAGAAAACAACAATAAGACCACTACAAACAAAAGTACCATCACAGGCTGGTGATGGGAGACATCAAGCTCCAGGCGCCCTCACCAGCACAAAGCCCTCCATCATCTCAGTCCTGCACAAGCCCCTGGAAGTTAGGCACAACCCTGGGGAGGAGGGATCCCCAATATGACTGTGACTAAATTTTCATCCCTTTAACAGAATGAAAGCTTAAGGCTGAAATTACATGTATTTTAGTTATAGTATAAATATTGTATATTATGTATTATATGCAATATGTATATTATACACATCTATGAGATAAATATGCATTACATAATATATATTACATAAAATATATAAACATAAATATAAACTGTAACTATTTTAGTTATAAAAATAGATAGAGGGGCGCCTGGGTGGCTCAGTCGGTTAAGCATGTGCCTTCAGCTCAGGTCGTGATTCCAGGGTCCTGGGATCAAGCCCCCGAGACAGTCTCCCTGCTCAGCAGGGAGTCTGCTTCTCCCTCTGCCTGTCGCTCCCCCTGCTTAAGCTCTCTCCCTCTCTCTCTCTCTCTGTCAAATAAAAAAAATAAAAATAAAAATAGAAAAAGACGATGATAGTGGATAGAGAAAGGGAAACCCCACTGCACTGTGTGGACACCTGGGCTTGAGAGCCTGCTTTGCCCCGCTGGAATGGAAGTGACGTGCTGCCCAGAGGGGACAGCATGGGCGCTTGTCTCGGGGACAGAGACCCAGGGGCCCAGCAGGCTCCTCTTGGGTGGGACACCCCTTGCCTCAGACTAAGAGCCAGAGGGAGCTCAAGGCGGTCTTCCCCATAGCCCGCCATCCCTGTGCATCACGGACAGCTGCAGCCCTGCAGAGCCACGAGGCCGGCCAACGCACATCTGCTGACCACCGCGGCTCCCGTCCCCCAGGACGGCTGAGAGCAGGGCCGAACCACCCACCCAGAGGGGCCTGAGCTGCCACATCTGTGGGTGGAAACAGGCCCAGGGCAGGGAAGGTGAAAGAGGACAGACCCAAAAGGTAGGATCTAGGTGACTCACCACTGAACAAAGAACCTGCAGAATTAAGCAAGCTTCCTGGGAAAGGGCAAGAAGTGTTATGTCAACCCCCCAGCCTACTGCCCAAATCCCCAAAGTTGGCCTGTAAAGTGAAGGGGAACCAGTTTCCACTCGCAGAACAGGGACTTCTATCAAATGGGTTGTCCCCACCCCTCAAGAGAGCTTGTCCCAGGCACAGAACCAGCTGGCTCTGCCAGGCTCCACGGGGACCAGCCCCAGTTCCCAGGCCTGTCCCACCCTCTCACCCTCCGAGTTTCAGCTCATCCGCCTGCCTGGCTGGGGAGCCAAGAAAGTGCTCTGATCCTCTACAGGTCACGGCCTGACTCACCCCCACCCCTCCCTGAAACTCTCAGGTTCAGCCTCCAGAAACAGCCAACACCAGGGTCGCTTCCCACCTGGGTCCGACGCCCAGCTGGGGCGGGCAATGGGAACCAGAGGGTGCTCTCAGCAGCCCCGGCAGCATCTCTGCCAGCTCCTGCCCTGGTCTGGGGCTGAGGGACAACTTGCTCTGGGAAAATGACCAAGATCCCCGTGGGAAATCAGAGCAGTGGCCATAGGACACGCCGCGTCCTGCTCCCACCTTCCCACCCCCAGCCCCCAGCCCCGCAGGTGGAACAGACAGACTTCAGCCTGGGGAATCAGCACCACCAGACCGACGCAGCAGGTCTGAATCCAGGCGTCTCTCCTAACTGGGCAAGTCCCCAGAGCAGGAGGCACCGTGTGTGGCTTCTAATGGCAGAAAAACTGGCCATTTTTCTGTGAAAAATACAGACACCCATCCATAAGGTACTGCTAACTCAAATTATATGACATCCTACGAGGGATATTCTGGAATTGGAGGAAAAAAATCAAGTACATCTCTAAGTGCCAAAGTTTCAAAAGATATCCCAGACATAATATGATGTGAAAAAGGCAAGATCCAGAGCTCTGTGTATCGAATGATACCATTATGTGCAGGTTGTTCTATATTTGACACTCATCCCACCTGTCTGTTCCTTCCCTTTCTCTGAACTACTCTGTGCCCCCAGGAAGCTGATCTCTACGGACCACAAAAGTGGGGCTCCCTCACTGACTGAGGTGGGAACAATGTCAGTTGGTTGAGCCATGGAACATTCTAGCTAGAGATCAGAGGACAGGACCAGGGACAAGCTGGGGCGTTTCTTCCCTCCGATCCCTCTTTTCCTGTTCTGATAGTGGCTTGTGCCCCGCGAGGCCCACAGCTGCAAGTATGGGCAGAGTGGGACCCGAGGCCCTCCTAGTTGACGTTCCCACCCCACATCATATCAAACATTAAAATATACCCACTTCTCATAGTGTGAGAAGTGTGCACACTATGCGCACATATACATAATTTGCACATGTGCACACTATGCATAATTTTGGCTATAAACTTTTGAAGGGGCATATATAAACTTAATAATTCTGATCCTGAAACATATTTTGCATTTTGTTCATACAACTGAAACTTCATGGCTTCTTACAGAAAGCTAGGTCATAGCTGAACCGAGTTGCAGTAAGCAAGGTGAAATGATGTTATCTAGATAAATATTCATTACTTACAATTTTGAGGATTTCTTTTCCTATTCTGGAGCCTGTAGATACATGATCACTGGGGGAGGGGGGATTCTCAAAAATTCACAGGACCTGGGCATCATGGCTGGTGGCCAAAATGGCTGGACTGTCCAGAAGTTGCCAGGCCCTCCTGGGTCAGTGCAGGGATCAGCCCGAGGAGGCACCAAGGTGGAAGAGAGTAAACCAAACCCACAGGGGAAAATCCACTCTGCTCAGGGTTGCTTCCAGAGCAAGCACAGAGCCAGAAGCCCAGGGTAGAAGGAGGCTGAATTCTGTAGCTTGCCCAGTGAGCTGACCCCATGAGCTGATCTCATGAACCTGTGACCTGACCGCCTAACCAGTCCCCCCTTCAGCAACCCAGCCAGATGGGCAGGATCAGAATGGCCCACCCACGCCTCCACCCTGCTTTCTGGGCCATGCTGGGACTCGCAGCAAGCCGGATGCCCGCACTGGCTGCCCCCAGCTTCCTGCTCACTGGAATATACAGAGCACTGAGCCCAGGGGCTGAACGTCAGGGGCTGAACGTCTGGCCCCAATGGATACCTCTGGCCCTATGGGTTGGGAGCTGCTGCTGGCTCATGCCCTCCCACCCACCATTGCTACCTGACCCATAAGTGGGTTCAGCAGAGGCTCCCCAAGGGGCAGTGAACGTGACTCACCAACCTGGCACACATGCACACACACACACACCTGAATGCTCAGGGGGAGGACTGGCAGGCCTAGGGCCTTACAGTCCAAGACCCCAGGGGAGACTTCCGGATCCCCTGGGAGCCTGAGGGTCCTTCTCCGGCTCCTCTCATGGGCCAGAACCAGGCATACCCTCCAAGGCAGACTTCCTGGTCACTCCCCGGGCCCTGCCCCTGAAGATCTAGCAACCCGGGGTCAGGGCTCACACAGACCAAGCCACGGCCAACACAAGGTAGAGTTCTGGTTGGGGGCAGGGGTGGGGGGGCGCTGCTGGCAAGAACCAGGCAAATTCACTGCTGTACCTACAGTGCCAACATCCAAGCGGCTTGTCTTCCCTCGGACAGTTTATCTTTGCACAGTGACCATGTCACTGCCCAGTGTGGCCAGAAACGGTGGCTCCCAGCCCTCCCCCTGTGCTAAGGCAGGCTCGAGGGTTCTGGCCTAGAGTTCACAGAGTGTGGGGTTTCAGGATTTGAGGAACAGGTGTTCCAGTCTAAAAATGTCCCCCAGCCTCATACCTGGAAGGCCAGTGCCCCAGGAACAGCAGGGGTTGACGGTCCCTGAGGCTGCCCAAGTGTCATGTCAGAGCCTCCTAATGGCAGGAGAGATGTTAGATGTTAGGTTCCTCAGCAACCCAAGACCCAGCTCTTCTGTTCCCAGGACCTCGAACCATGAAGGTAGGATGCAGGGGACAGAGTCTACGGCTGTGGGTGACATGCTGGGAGACCCACAGGCCCTAACCACTCCCGCCACCAGCTCACAGAGGGACCGACCCACTAAGGGCAACAATGGGAGGGCTTCAGGGTACCCTGGGGCATCCAGCGTGCGACTCACACTCCTGAGACTGAGCCCAAAAGATGGGCTGGCCTCGAGAGACCAGGTCCCTGGATCGTGGATTCAGACCCAGAAGGAAGGGGGTATTTATTTATATCATGGGGGTTTTCTTTTCTTTTCTTTTAATGATGAAAAGCTTCTTATTTTCAGCTTTCAGTGGGTTCTTTTTCTTTTTGACCTCTTAGATAAGTAGTCCCTCAAATAAACCTACCATGCATCAGTGATGTTCCCAAAGTGGAGGGAAATAATCAGACTAAACCTCAGGGCCCTACTCTGACGCCCAGAGCTGATGGCCCCATAAGGAGTTAAACAAGGAAGAGAAGGACCTGGGCGGTTGGTTGACAGGCCTGGGGAGACCCTCAGAGAACACCAAGGGGGGAGCGCCCTCAGAGTTGTGTCTATGCCCATGGACTTGGTGGTGGACATGGGGCTGGGCCAAGATGACCCCAGGGAGGGTGAAGCATCAAAGGCTTGTCTCCAGTTTTTGTAAACAATTGGTTGGCGAGATCATTTGCTGAGATATGGAGTCCTGGGGAAAGGTCTACCAGGTGTAGGAGCAAAGACCATGAGTTTGACTTTGTACAAAGTGAGTTTGATGGCCTTTGAAAAATTTAGGTGAGAATGTCTAGCGGGCATTGGATGGTCAAGGCTACAGTTCTAAGAACGCTGCAGTGGAGATAAAAATTAAGGAGTTGTCTTATCGTAGGAAGTAACTGAAACTGAGCAGGGGTGAGGTGCCCAGAGACAGAGTACAGAGGAGCGGGGGTAGGGGAAGGAAGAAGGAACATGGAGGAACAGAGAAACCAGAAAAGGAGCCTCCAGAGAGATGGTGGGAACAAGAACAGGACGTGCACATTTCCCCCTTGGGGAATAGCATGGGTGGCCCTCAACGGCACGGACAGAAGTCTTTCACAAAGGCGGCATTTTTAAGATGCTTGGCCTGATGACACTCATCAGGCCGTTCTCTGCACAGCCACCGGGCTGTGTCCCCAAGCAGTCATGCCATGTGTCCAGGAAGCCCTCCCTGGTTCAGGGGAGAACACATGGAGAGACCCTCGCTCTACAAGTCTACAACACAGGGGACATGAAAATACTCCTGGACATTCCAAGCCTCTTGACACGGCTTACGTACAGGTGGACCTCAGAGCTCCTCTTTCTCCGTGGAAGCCCACCTACCACCTCTTGCCCCGGGATCAGGTCAGGAACATGAGTGTCAGCTAAGCCATCGCTAAGCCATGGCAGCTCAGCATGTTGTGGACACAGCATGGGAGCTGGAAAAAAAGAAAAGCTCATCCTGATGGCATAGGCTAAGTACTGAGTACGGAAGCGGATCCTCCCTGCCCTGGTCATGCACGCGTAGACTTGGACAAATTGAAAGATTTGTAGATTTCCAATTTGAAAGGCCTTCCTCTCGAAGCTTCCCAGCAGGGACAGGCAAATATGGAAGTCAGCAAGGTTCATTCACAGAGCACGCTCTCCACACCAGCACCACTTACGTGCAACAGATCATAGTATCAGGCTCACTGTACAGACCTGGAACTCGAGGCAGAGAGGGGTTACCTGCTTCACACAAGATAATACAGCTAGTATTCACCATGGATCCAGGATTCAATTCAGCCCAATTCTAAAACCTGTTCCGCACATTATTATGTTATTATTTATTGTATTTTATTTTATTATTATCTATCCTTTTTATTACTTTTTTACAGAGTGGTAAAATGCATGTAACAAAATTGATTATCTTAATCATTTTGCGATGCTAAGTTCAGTGGTAGCAAGACTTTCCCCCTGTCATGCACCCATCCGCCACCATCCACCCGCAGAACATTCTCACCTCCCCAAGCTGAGACTGTCCCATCAGACAAAGATAACTGCCCGTTCTCCTCCCTCTGCAGCCTCGGACAAGCCCATTCGATTCTCTCTCTGCACAAACCTGACACCTCTAAGGGATGCATCTAAGTGGGGTCATATACCGCTTTTGTCTTCTGTTACTGGCTTGTCGCTTAGCTTAATGTCCCTAGGGGTCATCCATGCTGTGGCAGGTGTCAGATCTGTTCTCTCTTTAAAAATTTGTTTTGAGGGGTGTCTGGGTGGCTTAGTGGGTTAAGCGGCTGCCTTTGGCTCAGGTCATGATCCTAGGGTCCTGGGATCGAGTTCCGCATCGGGCTTCTTGCTCGGCAGGGAGCCTGCTTCTCTCTCTGCCTCTCCCTTCCACTCTGCCTGCTTATGCACTCTCACTCTCTCTCTGACAAATAAATAAATTAAACCTTAAAGAAAAGAATTTGTTTTGAGGGGCACCTGTGTGGCTCAGTCACTGAAGCCTCTGACTCTAGGTTTCAGCTCAGGTCATGATCTCGAGGTGGTGAGATTGAGCCTCGCATCAGGGCTCCGTGATCAGTGAGGAGTCTGCTTCAGGTTCTCTCTCTCCGTCCCCCTCTGTCCTCCCCTGATTGTGCACGTTCTCTCTCTCTCTCTCTCTCTCAAATAAATAAATAAATATTTTGTAAAAATTCGTTTTGACGGTATCGTGCCATTTGCAACAACATGGATGGAATGAGAGGGTATTATGCTAAGTAAAATCAGTCTGTCAGAGAAAGTCAATTATCATTGATCTCACTAATATGAGGAATTTGAGAAACAGGACAGAGGATCACAGGGGCAGGGAGGGGGAAATGAAACAAGATGAAACCGGAGAGGAAGATAAAGCATAAGAGACTCTTAATCTCGGGAAACAAACAGAGGGTTGCTGGAGGGGAGGCGGGTGGGAGGGATGGGCTGGCTAGGTGATGGACGCGGGGGAGGGTTTGTGCTATGGTGGGTGCTGCGAATTATGTGAGACTGATGATTCACAGACCCGTACCCCTGAAACAAATCATACATTACATGTTGATCTGTAAAAACTTGTTTTGAGGGGCCCCTGGGTGGCTCAGTCGGTTAAGTATCCCCTTCTTCATTTTGCCTCCGATCTTCATCTCAGGGTTGTGAGTTCGAGCCCTGTGTCAGGCTCCACAGTGGGTGTGGCGCCTACTTAAAAAAAAAAAATGTGTTTCGAATCAACAGCATATTTACACAATTCCAAATTGCAAGGGCACCAAAGTGTTGAAAGTGAAAAGCTTCCTTTCTCAGTCTCCCTCCCATGTGGTTCTTCCTTCTGGAAACAGCCAGTACCACCAGTTTCCGAGAGCTTTTATGCATGTGCAAGCAGTTACCTTCGTGGATTCCTTTTTGCTCTTTTTCATTCTGGTATTTTTTTACTCTGCTCTGCCTTGTGGTCGTTTCTCTCCCCTCCGCAGTCTGCAGGGAGTCTCTCCACTGTTCGTTCAGAGGCTCTCCCTCTCCTGATCTGTCGGTTACATGTATGTATGTATGCATGTATGTCTGGACACACAGCGGCTTGCTCAGCAAGTTCTCGTGGCTGGCTAGTTTGGAATTTGTGGTCTGTTTAAGCACCTCTGAGCCTCATCGGGGCCTCCAGAGACGAGCAGGGCTCCTGTACTGCTTCACACCATGACTCCCTATTTAGCCACCATGGCATGAGAGAGTCAAGTGAACAACCACACAGTGTTTTAACACTGTGTTACACCCAATGGGGAGCCTGTAACAGAGGGGAATAGAAATGAGAGGCCAGCCACGGGAACTGCAGGTCGAGAAGGCTCCACTCTGTCCCCTTCCCCAGGCCTCTTCCACCTGGCGTCTTCTCTTGGTCAGGAAATAGCACACCCTGCACCCAGATGCCGCAGCCAGAAACCTGCCCAGCTCATCGTCTCTCCTCCCTCTGCCTCACCCGCCCTGTGCTAGCCAGCACGGAGCCTGTCCAGGTGTCTCTCAGACCCTCACCCCACTGCCATCAGCGGCTCCAAAGCCCACCGTCCCTTCTGCCAAGCTGTTCTGCCACTCCCTCCCGCAGAGTAGTCTGGGGCAGCCCATCAAAAGGGAAATCAGACCCCATCTCCCCAAATTAAAACCTTCCAGACTGTGCACCCCTGTCCACAGCAGCATTATTCGCAATAGCTAGAAGGCGGGCACAACCCAACTGTCCGACAAATGGATAAGCAAACTGTGGTCTGCCCATTCGATGGAACATTATTTGGCCTTAAAAGGAAAAGAAATTCTGCAACACACCCCATGGCTGAAGCTTGAAGACACCACGCTAAGTGAAACGAGCCAGTTGGAAAGAAAAAGACTATAGGATTGCACATAGAGGAGGCACTTAGTGATCGAAATCCTAGAGCCAGACAGTAGAACGGGGACTGCCAGGGACTGGAGATGGAGGGGGGTTCGTGTCTAATGGGGACAGTTTCAGTTTTATAAGATGAAAAGAGCCATGGGGAGGGATGGTGGGGACAGCTGCACAACGTGAATGGATTTAATACACTCAGTGATAAAAAAAAAAAAAGAAAGAAAGAAAGAAATACACTCAGTGATACAAGTAAAAGTAGTAAAGATGGGAGACTTTGTGTTATGTGTATTTTAACACATTTTTTTTAAAGCATTAAGAAAAAGAAACCCCTTCCAGGGCTTCCCAGGACTGTGAGCATAGAGACCTTACTTAGCAGGAGGCCGTGCGAGATCCGGGTTCCCGCTTCCTTCCCACTGCAGGCACAATGGGCCCCCTGTGCCCCCCGGGCACACCCTGGTTCTTCCAACTGGAGGGCCTGGGTGCTGGGCATCCCCTTCACCCAGATCCCATGTTGGGGGTCTCAGTAGGAAGTCACCTGCTCAGAGCAACTGCCCACTGACACCCACACCTACTTTCTACCCCCTGTCCAGCTTCGTGCCCCCCAGAACCTAGGACCCCTCCAGTTAGGTCCCTGGCTTCATGGCCTGCTTGCCGCTCTCCGCCACCAGCGCAAAACTCCTCAGCGTCGGGGACCCGGGCCTGCTTCATCCATCACGGCCAGCTGCCATGGGTCGATGCTGCCAAGGAAGCCGATGCTGAGACGGAGTCTGGAGGGCAAGACCACCATTACAGGTAGTAACTGTGTGGGGAAGAGGCTGCAGCAGGCTTGAGCAGAGGGAGAGCCAGCTGGCAATGCTGGCCTGGTGAAATCTCAGCTGGCCAAGCCAGAGGTTCTGGAGTCGGCATCACTCCCTGGAGTGGTTCCGGGCAGGGCAGAAGCACAGTCCTTGCTTGGTTGCCAGAGGGGAGCGGCCCCAGAAAGGGCGCGACCTTGAGCCAGGCAACGTTCTGGGCCCTGGGCAGACCACAAAGTGACAGGCATCTAGCGGCTCTCTGCTGACCATGCTCCTCGATACCAGGTGACAAGCCTTTCTGGAGGGGCTCCAGCCAATGCTTCTCCATATTTACCCCAACCCCCAACCCCTAGCACAAGGCTTGGCACATAGTAGGTGCTCAGAATGAATGAATGAATGAATGAATGAACGTTTTCTTGAGTCTTGAAGCACAAACAGGATTTGAAGAAGGAGACAAGGCAGGAGACATGTATTCCAGGCATGAGGCATCCTTTGTGCAAAGGTAGAAAGGCATGAAGAAACACATGGGATGTTCCCAAATCCACAGACACAAAAATAGGGTTAAATCACTATGCGGGGAAGTGGGGGAATGAGGCTCAAATGATAAGCAAAGGACAGTGGACAAGGGCCTTGTAGGTCACACTTGAATTTTACCCTGTCAGATGCTTTCAAAGGGTTCGAAGAAGGAGAATTGACATGATCAGCTGGGTTTAGAAAGATTGTTCTTCTGGCCTTCCTGAGGACGGCCAAGGAGGGAAAGTGAGGGATGGGAGGCCATCCAGGAGTTGGCTTTGAGCAGGCAGCCTGTGTCCTGAGGCACGGGTACTGGAGGAGAACAGGAGAAGCCATAGCTGTGGCTGTGGGGGCTGAGAAGGGGCTACAGCCGAAGTCTGGAACAGCCAACAGGGAGGTGCAGTCAGTGAAGAGTAAACATCTAAAGAACAAGGATGGTCGGTCAGCGAGGAAATCAGGAAAGAATGTGGCCATGGGAGGGCAGGAGAGAGAACAGTTCAAGAAGGAAAAAGTCAAGAGGGTCAAGGCCGTTAAGAGGTCAAGTGAGATAAGGCCTGAAGTGCCCATGGATCTGGCTACAGGAGGGCAGAACTCCAGAGCAGCTTCGGGTGGGAGCAGATCCAGCCCAGGCCAGTGCATTCTCCAGTCTGATCTGAGGCTTGAGTTTCTCGTGGGCTTTCTGGAGAAAGCCTTTATCTGTCAACATGCCTCAGTCCAGGGTCTCCCCTGAGTCTGGCCATGGAGATGCTCTGGTCCAAGCGACCCTCTGGCCACCATCTTTGGAAAGGCAATGGGAGGAGCCCAATGGAGCATCAGGAGTCCCAAGCCCTCATCCTGTGACACCATATGTGAGAGGCCTTAGGCTTCAGTTTCTCCTGGGCTCATGGGTCCTGGAGGACTCTGCAGTTGCCTCCGTTGATCTGGACTGTCCCAGAGCTCAGGTTCAATGAGAGGGTAGCCAGGTCCCCACACCCTCTAACTTGAGTTCCCTTGTGGCCACCACATAGGACTCTGGGTTTCCCCATCCAAGTGCCCCATTGTGTGAACTCAGTTCCAATGAGGAAAGAAACTGGGTTGTGAAAAGAGAATATTTGCTTTTCCCACCAAGCTGATACCCAGGTAAATAGTGTGGTCCCATCAGTGGAGCCCAGGCCCTGCCCTCCTCCCTCCCTCCAGGTACAGCCTGGAACATTTAAGAAGGCACCCCAATGGGCATGTCTCACACAAGACCCCCAACCCCGATCCAGAGACAGGCCAGCGCCTCACTCATCAGCCTCCTGCCCACCATGAAGCTCACTGTCATCCTCGCCCTGGCCTCCCTGGCTCTCTGCTCCAGCCTTGGTGAGTTCCCAGAGCCCTTCTCCTCCGAGCCAGGCTCAGGAACCCTTCCTGCTCCCCAGCTCTGCTCAGAGCAGGGGGCAGCTATTTAGCTGGAATGCAGACCCCCTGGCCAGGAAGCCGGGTCTGTGAACAGGCCCATCTTGGGAACTTGGGGAGCACCCTGAACCTGTGAGGAAACATAGAAGCGGTCCCATCTTCCATGGCCAACCACCTCAGAATTGCAGCTTTGGAACAGACTGGAGGCAGGGATGGAAGAGATCTCATAATGGATGTGTGTTCAATGACCAACAGAATAGGAACAATGAGCTCCTCAGAGCCCAGTCTTGGAGAGACCCCAAGATGCCAAGAGATCTTGGTACAGTGCCACCTTCAGGTTTGGGGTCTCCACACCACTCTGGCAACCAAGGGGGCTAGAAGGAGCTGCAGAGCATCATGCCTCCAAAAGAAATCCAAGCTAAGGCAAGGTCTCCCATTCTGGGTGGAGAGGAATATTCTAGAAAGGGATCTTCCCTTTGGGAGACTGCCAACCCAGAGTGGAGTTTTCTAAACATTTTGTCCTCTGCCAAAAGGATTAGGAGTCTCTGAATAGTTGCAGCTGTCACTAAAAGGAAAGGAATGAGGGGTGGGACGAGAGGAAGGAAGAGAAAGAGGGAAGGAGGAAGGGAAGGAGGGAGGGGGATCCCACTTTTCTCCAAGCCCCCTGATCTTTTGGGAATTGAGCTACGTCGTTTTTACTCTGTATCAGCTTCTTCTACTCTTTTTAATAAGCAAACAAAAAGTTTTTTAGCAAATTTCAATTAGTTCACTTTGAAAGTTTCATGACACCCATGGCCATAAGTGTATGACCCTGGGGAATGGCAGGGGAGTTGGAAAACCAAAACCAAGAGGCAATGAGGACAACTATTATGTAGAGATATTTGTTTTTAAGGGGAAATAACATCATTTTGGACGGACATCTACAGTTGGCATACAATGAACGCACAGGGGTTGGGAGTGCTGACTGCCCCACACACAGTCAAAAATCTGCCCAACTTTTTCTGAATTCTTTCATTTTTTCTAGGCTACTCAGTTCATCCGTGAGTCTTTTCAAATCGTCACAAATCTCAAAAAGAATAAAATCCAATATATTTATTGAAAAAAATTCACATGTAAGGAGCCCCACGCAGCTCAATCCATATTGCTCAAAGGTCAGTTGTACGTTAATTACATCTCAGCGCTGTGAACAGAGAGGGTGGCTCAGCAAGATAGACCTGAAATATGGTAAGGGGTGCACCTGGGATGCCTTTGTATATTTGTGCGTGCACACATGTCATTATAAGAATAATAATATCCCCCATTTATTCGGCACTATGTGCCAGTCACTGTCCTGAACCCCTTTACGTCCTTACAATAACCCTATGAAATAGGGAACTGATTCCCATTTTACAGATGAGAAATGGAACACCCAAAGAGAAAGTAACTTGCCAGATGACATAGTAAAACAGGGCTCTAAGTTCCACAGGGGGTTTGACTTGGGGTGGCCACTTTGGGAGTCCCTGGAGTCCAGACAGGGAAGCGGAACTTGCACACAAGGCAAAGAATTCAAGGATGGGTGCTGACACTCAGGGTGTGGAAACCAGTGGCTCTCCCCCATGTTCCGGGGACAGGGGCCTGAAAGGGGAGCATAGTCTGGGGGTGAAGGGAACATAGTGGGGCCGGGCATGGACACAAGGGGCATATGGGTAGCTGAGTCCACCACAGGGGCCCAGAGCTCATGGTGTACGCCTCTTCCCGCTCCAGCTCAGGGGCTTGCACTTGGCCTGGACAAGTCCTTCTTCCCAACAGAGCCTGAATCTGCCACATGCCCCCCTCCTGCCCCATGGCAAGTGGCTCAGATCATCACTAACCATCGGTAATAGGTATGTTTCTGGCGGGACAACAACCAGAAACCCTCCGTAGCCTCTTCCCAAACCCCCACGGCTGCATAAAAGATCAGATCAGCAACAACTTTTATCAGAACTCTATCAGAGTTATCAGAACTTTTACCAGAACTCTAACAGAAAGAACAAGTAGCCCTGCCCCAACTCAGGAAGTTCAAGGAGGGCTCAGGCAGGCCAGGAAAAGTTGGCTGCAACCCCGGGAAGTCTTCCCACAGTTGGCCAAAGAACCAACTGGTTGGAGCACCACCAGATCTCACCTTCAACGCCATCCCATCGACCAAAAAGCTGCGATCTCTTGCTGACAGGCCCGCCTGCTGGTCTTTGGGACAGGACCAGCCCGGGGGGCCGGCCAGCTTGGAAAAGGGCCTGGACACGTGTCTTCTCTCTTTCCTGTGCTTCAGCTTCTGCAGAGATCTGCCCAGGCTTTCTGAATGTCATCAAAACCCTCTTCGTGGGCACACTCTCCAGTTACGAGGCTGCGCTTGAATTTTTCGTCCCAGACGCAGACATGAAAGATGGGATGATCCAGCTGAGGAATCTGGTGGACACCCTCCCCTCAAACACCAGAGAGAACATCCTCAAGTTCACGGTAAAAAGCTCCCTTCCCCCTGTGCCTCTTAGCAGAAGATCCCCCCAGTCCCTGGGCTGCAGCTTCACCCCATTTTTTGGGAGCCATTTCTAATCAAGAAAGGAAAATCCCAGCACAAATAGTCCTTTGGGAAACAGACTCGGTCCTCTTACCCTTTTTAAGAGGTTTCTGAGACATAATCAAAACTCTTACAAGCTTAGCTCTTTCTCAAGCTACTGACCCTCTTAATTGACATTGGGGTTTCTGCATGCAGACATCTTGGTCTAACTTTGAGGTTCGCTCACTATTGTCTTGGTTTTTTTTTGTTTGTCTGTTTTGTTTTGTTTTGTCTGTTTTAGGACAAAGTCTTAAAAAACCCAACATGTGCTTAGGAATTAGAAGCTGAAGATCCCCAACTGCTGGAGCTCCTGCGGCTCCCCAGACATTTCCTTCACTCTGTCCCCAGCCTGGCTCCCTTAATAAAGTTTAAGCATCTCACCTTTGTGCCCTGCACCCCTGCCTCTTTTTTGCCCACCTGCTAGAGTGAGGAGGTCAGCCACTTAGAGGGTAAGGTCAGCAGGTGCAAAGAGAAAGGTGGTGGCCATGCAAACATGTCTCCGAGGGACCCAGGGGTCTCACTTCCAGACCCCCAACACACACCAGGCTAGCCACAGGTGGCAAGACATACACTCCTTCGCCTGGGCAGAAAGCCACCTAGGGGCCTCCATAACCTACAGGGTAACAAAAAGGGGTCCGTATAGGGTGGCGGCTGACCTCAGACTCCCGCCATTTAGTGATGAAATTAACTATTCTGTAAATATTTAAGCTGATTATGCTACACAGACACACCTGCAAGCAAAGACGGAACCTTCCAGAGAGTCCCATCTCCCAAAGATCTACGGAAAAGTCCATTTCAAGCAGGTGGACAGAGCAGTTGGGATCTCTTAGGGGCCGGTGGCTCGGCCTCAGAACAGCTCACGTCACACACAGCGCACAATCACTCATGGAAGGAATCAGCTTCTTGTAAGACACTTCAGCAACAAAGGCTGCAGGGGGAATAGGTTCAATCCCTTGATTAGGGATCCAGGGGGTATGGGGTGCCGTTGAGGGTGACAGACCCTGGCTCCTCAGGGCCAGCAGAGCAGTTCACATGGGGTCTCCAGAGATGGTAGGTTCAGTATTTTGTTCACTTCATATATGCTACGTGAAATTAATTATCAAACTATTTTTTAAAGGGGGTGGAGAATAGGAAAAAAAAAAACCCTCCTTATGCATTTTCTAGATCATTTATCTGTCCCCATAGTTAGGACATTATATTTCCAGTTTGGTTGGTTTGGTTTAAATAGCCTCCCTAACCTGTGTGGAGCCCAACAGGGGGCTTGAACTCACGACTCTGAGATCAAGACCTGCGCTGAGATCAAGAGTAGGACGCTTCACGGACCGAGCCACTCAGGCGCCCCTCTATTTCCAGGTTTAACTCACAAAAGCCTACGAGTCAAAGCACCCAGTCATATCAGTCTTCCTTTAAGGACTTCTCCGCCCAGAAGAGCATCCAGGGGTGGGAAGCAGTGTCACAGATGCAGGGCTAGTAGGCACTGGGTTACTGCTGTCCCCCCTCCACGGGGTGATGCTCTCGCGCCCTGACTTGCACCCCTGCCCCCTTCCCCGAGTCCCTGTCCAGCCAACTTTCCTGCAGAAAGAATCCGTCTTCGGTTTCAAAGGAGTCTTCAGGCATGAAATTAATCCCTAGATGTTTACTGGCACTTTCGATGTGCGCATAGTGGTCCTGGGCACTCTGAGAACCGGGGAGCAGGTTTTATAACCCAACAAGTATGTGTAAAGCACTTGCTCTGGGCCGGGAGTGCGCGGAGGCCCCGAGTATGGCAGTGTGAATGAACAGGGGCTCCGGCTCGCCTCAGGCTGTAATCCCAAGGGAAAGCTCACTCGCTCTGGCAAAAAAAATAAAAAATAAAAAATAAAAAGTCAGCAAACAGGTACATGAAACCTAAAAGAAATCCATGGAGTGATGAAACCCAGAGTAGCTTGGACAGGCCTACTGTAGCTCGGGAGGCCCCCTTCTTAGGATTTGAGAGGAGACTTGAAGGGAGGACAGGAGTCAGCCACCAGGGGAGAAGGACAGAGCATTCCAGGCAGAGGATAAAGCAAGGAGTGAGGAGGATGCCTGGGACACCCCACTCCCTTCTCGAAGCCCCACTGAACCCAGCCCTGGACCCCAGGAGAAAATTCAGAACCTGTCTAAAGAAACTCTCCTCTAGGTTCTGTTACCTGTCCCCCAAAGAGCCCAGACCTCTTCCCCAGACCATCTGCCCCACCTCTCAAACAGCACTTGTCCTACCCAACTCCCCCTCCCCCCTCCCCCCAGGCCGTGTCTAATCTCAGTCAGTTCTACATCTGGCCTCCCAGCTGCTCCAGCCAGGAGGACCTGCATCCCTGACCCTACCCTGGGCCGTGCCCATTGCATCCAGCCAAGCAGGTCCCCCTCCAAAACCATCTGGGAACTCCTTCCATGTCCATAGGCCCACCCCCGACTGGGCCACACCAGCCACCTGTCACTTCACAACCCAGGGGCCTCCTAGCTCACACTCAGTGCCCCTGAAGTCCATTCTCCTCCCAACTAACAATGTTATTTTAATCACATGAAAACCCCCTTCCACCGCCTCTCCTCCGAGGAGTAAAACCTTCAAAGCCTTCTAGGGCTCTTAAAAAACGGAAAATGTGGGACGCCTGGGTGGCTCAGTTGGATTAAGCGGCTGCCTTCGGCTCAGGTCATGATCCCAGCGTCCTGGGATTGAGTCCCACATCGGGCTCCTTGCTCGGCAGGGAGCCTGCTTCTCCCTCTGCCTCTGCCTGCCTCTCTGTCTGCCTGTGCTCGCTCTCTCTGACAAATAAATAAACAAAATCTTAAAAAAAAAAAAAAAAAAACGTAAAATGCAGAACCTGCCCATCACTGGCTCTCACCTCCCACCCTCCTTCCTGTGGCCCTCCTTCCTGTGGCTTATTCCTCTGCTCAGGCCACCGCCCACCCTCCCTCCCTCCCTTCAGGTCTGTGCTTTTAGAAGAGCGAAGCCCCTTCCCACCCCAGGGCCTTTGCACTAGCCCCAAGCACCAACAGCTCGGAAGTACTGTTGATTGGTTTAGAAAATCTCCCTAGAACAACATGTGCAAAGTACAGAACTTGTCATAAAGGTTGTGTCCCTTGTGGATATAAAAACACCCCCTCGCCGTTCCGTGGCAAGCGGTCCCGGCCCGGCCACACCATCCGCGGACGCTGAATGAAAGTGGAGGACGTGCACAGGGGAGGCGGCCACGGAAAGGGGACCCGCGGAGCACGGGGAGGGGGCGGGCGGAGGAGAGAGCGAGCGCTTCAGTCGGAATTTCCCAGCCAGCACCGCGGGCGGGCGGGGACGCACCTTCCCCGCCCTTAGCGCCCCGGGGCTGCCGCGGCCTCTAGGGGGCGGTGTCGGCCAAGGTGTCGGGGAGAGGACGCGCGGCTGAGTGTGGGGCAAGGGTGGGGGGGGCGCTGCTCGGGCCTTGGGGCACCCACACCCTGCACACCGCAGCCCTGAGCACTCCCTCGGACAGATGATGAAACACAGCGCCTTCCTCGGACCCTTTTATCGTGTATATGATAGCTTTAATTTGATTTCTAAAAAAATTTTTTAATCAGAATTCTGAGAAATCACAGGGACAGTCCCACAAAGCTGCTGCCCGCCCAAGGGTGCCAGCGATGTGTCAGCCCTTTGGGAATTAGTATTAATTCCATTCCCAGACGATTCCAAGGGCGAGTCCAGCAGAATCTACAACCAAAGAGGGCCAAGGGTGGGGGGCGGTCGGCTGGAGCTGACCTTCGACCTCATTCTGCTCCATTTTTCAAGTCTGGCCTCAGAAAGCACAACCTAGTCATTATCTTTCTAGATGGCTTACTTGCTGGGGGGCATTCTTGCCATTTCTGATTTAGTCTTCACACAACCCAGATTCCAGAGCCCAGGCCCCCACCCCTGCGCTACGGAGAGCGAGATTTCAGATGCAGGAATCTGCTAAACCAATGAAGATTGATGAGCATCGTCCTCCTGCCCCCAAACACGTCCACACACGCGTCCTAAGGCCGCCAGGCCCCACCCTTCATCGTGGGACAATGCTGAGGGACTGTAGGACAAAGGAGGGACCCCGGTGGTAAAAATTCCAGAGCAGGTCATCAAGATTGGCCGTTCCAAAAGAGATTCCTGGCAGAAGGTGGGACCCTGGTGGGGGGCCTCCTGACTCTCCCACCTCCTACACTCACTCCCTCACGGCTCAGGCCCTGGGTTCTCCGGCATCCAGGCCATCACCAACTCACATACTTTTGCCTCCCAGGAGCCATCCACCGGGTGAGTATCGTCCAAACGGATAAGGATCCAGGGCCATAAAAGGTTCAGAATTTTAATTACCTATTTGCTGGGGAAGTGTTTACCTAGGGCAGATACAACACAGGCACCTCAAGATGAAAGGACGCACAATTACATTGCAGCGAGTGTCCGCCTCGAGGGGCCTGGAGACGTAGGTGGTCCATGAGGTTAAGAGAAGTCAACACGGAAACATGTGTTCGATTTTAAGAGAGCAGAATGCAAGATGAGCTCGTCCCAGCCGCAGAAAGAGCACAAATCCGTGTGGTGCACACACGTTGCCAGAAAGCAGAAGGAAGTGGGAAAACTGAAGGAATGTTTGTTTGGTTCTTTTCTGTCTGCATGTGCTTACGCATAAGTTAGAGCTCAGGTCTGCACACTCTGGCCAGCGGCCCACATGCAAGCCATGGCCTGTTTTGGAAAATCTTATTTATGTACGTATTTATTTGACAGAGAGAGAGAGCAAGAGCACAGAGGGAGAGAGGGAAGCAGGCTTCCCGCTGAGCAGAGAGTCCGATGCGGGACTCGATCCCAGGACCCTGGGATCATGACCTGAGCCGAAGGCAGATGCTTCACCGACTGAGCCACCCAGGAGCCCCATCCATGGCCTGTTTTTGAATGGACCCCAAGCTAAGAACGGATTCTACATTTGAAGAAGGAAGAGGAGAGGTGGAGGAAAATTTGTCCACCCCTGTATCACATAAAAAAATAATTACAGAATCAGCCATTTTCGCTATAAATATGTCAAACCCTAAAACACAGGGAGGCCCGTGAATGACTGTAAGCCTTCTGCATTTGAGAAGCATTACATGCAAAGCCTCTAAAGAAAAAACTTACGATGCATCCCAACAAAGCAAAAACATAAAAAATAAATAAAAACCCAAGAAATTGTATTTTTAGCACTGTGTTCCTTTTGGCCTTCATACCTCTGAGGAGCCCAGGGGAAAGACCACATTCCTCGACCACACTGTCCACTACAGTGTGCATCTGGGTGAACATGGTCTCTGAAAATAGTCTGTCACCCCCACCATCTGCCAACAAAGGAACATTTACTCTAGAGGGAAAAAGGACTGGGAGTCTCAGACACTGCCGGCCATCACATTGCAAAATCCCCGCTTGCCCTTGCTCTAAGTCAATGTGTCCCTTGAAGTGACTGATCACCAGGCGAGCTAGTTTTCCACCCTCAACACATGAGACAGTTGAGGTTAGCCTGGCAGAAAAAAATCTCTAAATGACTCACAAGGCAGGAAGAGGAAGCAAAACCAGCCCTCATCAACTTTATCAAGATGGTGTGGATAAAATTATGCCTACTTTACAGCTGAGGCAAGGCATGCTGTTTGTGAAGGTCAGGGGACTGGTGGGTAGTAATCCTCCATAGGGTGACCGCCCCTCACAGTGGCTTCAGATGGATGATAAAGCACACCTTGATGGATGCTGGCGGGGGCCCACAAACAATGCACCCCGAAACATGTAATTAGGGAATGCTCCTCCCAAGCACTTACAGAACACACCAATGGGCACATGGGACATCGTGAGAATGAATCATCTGTAGGAAGACACCCTACATCTTTCCATGAGCAAACTAAAATTATAAAACTATAGTGCACGGAGGAAAAAAAAATCTAAAAATAGATTCATGCACAGTGGCCAGTGTCGGGGTTTGGAACTTAGATCTGTTCCCCACCAAATGAAGAGATTCCTGGCCCTTCACAAAAATCTGGTTAACGCAACATATTTGAGGTTGTGGGTCTGCGGCGCCCAACCATCCTGTGTTAACTATGATGCTCGTAACTACGGAGTGTCCTTTAGGATTCCCTCCCGTAGCTCTAGTGGCCCAAGAGGTATTCCCTCAGCCCTGGGACAGGGTGGAGGCTCAGTCAGGGGCTGCCAGGTGGGACAGATGAGATGAGGAGCAAGTCTCAGGGTACTGGGCGGGAGAAGGGTCTTCGGCCTCCCACCCCAACCCCATGTGTCCAATCAGTCTCTAAGTCCATGTCTTCAGTTTCACTTGACCTTGTCCCCTTCCTGCTGCTCCTTTGCCACGGAACCTAACATAGGCACAGGTTCTGGGGATTCAGACGTGGGCCTCATTGGGAGTCATTATTCAGCCCCCAAATGGTCTCTGAGATGCCAGTCGTGCCCCCTTCCACAATACTCTACCCATGACTGCCGAAAATCAAACAGAAATGCCATGCATTGAGTAAGTAGAAACCTAACCCGATGGCCCTGTGCCCCACTGGTCGAACAGAAAGGGCTGACGTGCTGGAGAGGAGGGCTGGACAGCAGTGCCAGAGAGATGGGGCGGTCTTGAGCGGGAAGGAGGAGCACTGCAGCTTCCGCTGGCCAGGAGCCTTGACTGGGTGTCCCTTCAACCAGGCTCTTCATACTGAGTCTGTGCTCACTGCCCAACCTCCAGGACTTCTCCCTCCAGTGGAGAATACGCTCATCTAGTCTACTAGACTTTCCTCACAGCAGGTTAATAAATGTGCTTCTGGGACCTCCTGGGTGGCTCAGTCGGTTGGGTGTCCAACTCGGTTTCAGCTCGAGTCATGATCTCGGGTCATGGCACTGAGCCTCGCTTCGGGCTCTGCACTCAGCACAGAATCTGTCTGAGATTCTTTCCCTCCCCTCTCCCTTCTCTCTGCCCCTCCCCCGCTCTCTCGAGCCCGAGCTCTCTCTCTTAAATAAATAAAACCTTTAAAAATAAAGGTGATCCGGTAGCAGTTATGTGTCTGGAGGCTTAGTGTGTGAACTCCTCGGCAGGATGTCCCGTCACACGGGTTCTCTGGCCAGGAAGCCATGAAAAAGACCCAGGTCCCACTGCTCATCTGTCCCCCCAGAGAGCTCCAAGTGTGTGGTCTATGGAAGACAGACAAATGGAAGGAAGGGCGAGCAGACAGGAAATTTGATGCTACCAGCCCAGGACAGAGGATCCTCCCGGTGGGCACACCTGCTTCCTCAGGTGACACTTACCTGTATTACTGTGAGACACACGTTTACATCCGAAAGGGGCAACACGTCCATGCTGTTCAGATCTCCACACCTTTGCAGGGAGTTCCCACGTACTGAAGTACCCCCTCTTGTCAAAGTCACCTGAAGATCCACCCTCCACCCTTCATGATCCATGCACTATCTGGGACATAGCTACACTAAAAAAAAAAAAAAAAAATCCATCTCTGATCTAAAATTCAAATGTAACTGAGCATCCTGTCTTTTTATCTGCTACATCTAGCAAATTTGGAGTTCCTTCAAGACTCAGCTGTTGGGCTCTTCCCACCCTGCCCCTGCAGCCCGAAGAGCCCGGGGGCTCTCCCTACCACCATCCTGCCTCATCTAGGCTCTGTGGTAAACTTATCTCCCTGGAGCATGTTCCCTTTTATCTGCTTTCCTCTCTCGAACAGGAGCCCCATGAGGGCGTGTTCTAAATTTGTGTTATCTTGCCAGTCATTGAAGAAAAATTAGAAAATCTGGGTAAGCAGGGCAGCTGGGTGGCTCAGTGGGTTAAGCCTCTGCCTTTGGCTCAGGTCATGGTCTTGGGGTCCTTGGGCTTTCTGCTCAGCGGGGAGCCTGCTTCCCCCTCTCTCTCTGCCTGCCTCTCTGACTACTTGTGATCTCTCTCTCTCTCTCTGTCAAATAAATAAATACATACATACATAAATAAAATCTTAAAAAAGAAAATCTGGGTAAGCAAAAAGGGCCGAGGTTGGGGGTGGAGGCTGGTGGGAAAGCACTCAAATAGGAATCCAGTACAGCATCCTACTTTTGAGCCTCCAGTGGAAAAGTTGAGACCAAAGTGGAAACGAAGACAATAAATTAAACATGTTACAGACCCTTTTTATCCCCATCTCTCTTCTTCCAGGTGGGTCCACATCGGTCACCAAGCTGTCCCCAGAGAGATAACCCTGACTCCCAAGAAAGATCTGCCCTCACTCTCTGGCCAACCCCTTGGAGGAAGGTACGTGTTCCTGGGCAGGAAATTCTAACCAAAGTCAACGTGTTCCAAAAAGTTTGAAATTCGCTGTTCCCCCCTCGCTCCTGTCTTTCTTGTTTCCAACAAAGATGAGATCAGCTTATACAGCTGGATTCTCCCTAAACCACAAATCGACCTGAAATGTATTCATTTCACCCTTGATGAGTTTCAAGACCTGATTACTTTGCAATGATACCAAGGCTGATAAGTGTTAACTATTAACCAGATAACCAAAAAATTACCTTTTGATGTTTCACAGCACAGAACAAGAACTTCTGTATGTAGGCCAATAATGGGAAACCGTGAAAAATCATACACTTAAAGAGACATGTTGAGTGACATGTTAAAAAAATAACATTTTTATTTTTGTAGATGAATAAAGAGGAAAGAAAGAGGAGGAAGAGAAGGTGCTGGGGCTCTGTCTGGCCTCCATTATAGGGAGGCAGAAGTCATGCATTGACTCTGAAAATTGACAAGAAGTGACTGGAAGCCAACTTTCCCTGTGATTTTTTTAAACATTTTTTAAAGGTTTTATTTATTTATTTGACAGAGAGAGAGAGAGAGAGATCACAAGTAGGCAGAGCAGCAGGCAGAGAGAATGGGGGAAGCAGGATCCCCACTGAGCAGAGAGCCCGATGCGGGGCTCGATCCCAGGACCCCGAGATCACAACCCAACCCGAAGGCAGAGGCTTAACCCACTGAGCCACCCAGGCGCCCTGTTTTTTTAACATTTTTATTTGTTTGTTTGCTTGCTTGTTTTAGGGAGGGAGAGAGAGAGAACAGGGGAGGGGTAGAAGGAGAGGGAGAGAGAAAATCTTGAGCAGGCTCCACGACCAGCTCAGAGCCTAACACGGGCTCTCCTGACTCACCACCCTGACTTCATGACCAGAGTCGAAATCAAGAGCCGGATGCTTAACCCACTGAGCCACCCAGGTGGCCCACTCTCTTGATTTCTGGTGCCAGGGAAGGGAGTAGTGAAAACCACCAACACGGACCCAGCAGAGATGCTCGATAGATGTTTATTGCATAAATGAGTAAAAGACAATCACCAGAGCCCGGTAGTTGCCCAAGCCCACCCTGGTTACAAACATAAGCCCACGCCCGATCCCCGTAGAAAAGAAGAGACGCACCAAGTGGTCCTCCTGCGGCAGCCCTACACCCAGAACGGGCTCTCTAAAAGCCACCTCGTGGAAGGTATGCCTTTAACTGCAGGTGTTTGTTTCCTTTGGCCCAGCAGTATGTAATTTCCCATTTTTAGAACAATGCTCCAAAGAACAGTCACAAAAACAACTTTCAGAGGGGGCGGTTTTCTTCCTGGCCGCTGCTACAGCCCTGTAAAACAACAATAACAAAGGGATTTTGATTCAAAACACTGTTTGCATCTCTCCATAAAATGGGGAGACCACTCCTTAGCTTTGCGCGGGCTGAGAGGAGATCCCTGAGAATGCCTTCGTACAGCATCTAAACAAAGTCTTGTCCTGGGGAGGGTAGGTTTGGATCTGCTCTGCTGTTGGATCTGTTTTGGTCTTGAAACACCTCCCTCTGTGCGGTTCCTAGGCTATGAGGGTGGAAAGGATGTTTGTAGAGAGCCCGTGTCTGTTCTTCAGGTGCCCTGCGCAAGCCCAAAACCAGAAGAGGACACTGTGTTCTTGGGGACATGCAAATAGCAGACTGAAGGTGAGGACCCAGGAGGGGATGAGGGGCACCCCCTCCAGTCTTAGCCATTACGAAACCCCTTTCATTATCATCTCCATCTGCTTTGTAAACTCAAGAAATTGACTCCAAGACTTCAGGAGTCCTTCCCCACGCTCCCCAGATCACACCGAACTCCTTCCCACCTGACCCTGCATTTTTTTTTAATTTTTAATTTTTTTTAAGATTTTATTTATTTATTAGTTAGAGAGAGAGACAGCGAGCACAGGCAGACAGAGAGGCAAGCAGAGGCAGAGGGGGAAGCAGGCTCCCTGCTGAGCAAGGAGCCTGGTGTGGGACTCAATCCCAGGATGCTGGGATCATGACCTGAGCCGAAGGCAGCCGCTTAACCAACTGAGCCACCCAGGCGTCCCCTGACCCTGCATTTTTTTTCTCTCCTCACTGGCTTCCTGGCCCAGTCTCTTTGACCTCCCACGTGGGTCTGCCCACCCTGGATTCATCTTACACCCTCCCTGCTCAACCATGGCCAGTGACTCCTCTTCCTGGAGACAGAGTCCAGCGTCCTTAGTGGGACCTCATCCAGAGCCAGTTTCCCCTTCTAAGCTTATCCTCCAGTATTTCGTACATAAATCTTAGGCGCCCTCCAAACTGGTCGGCTTACCACTCCCAGATGCCCCCCCTGCCCTCTGGGTACCATCCCCCCCCTCACCTCCCTCACCTTCCTGGTCCCGTCTCTGTGACAAGATCTTACCCATTTCTGAAAATCCTACCCAGCTAATACCTCTGTCTGACCAGTCTAGCTGAAAATTACCTCCCTCCCCCACCTCTTACTAAAGCACTGAGATTCTGCCCCACCCACAAAGTGTCTCCACTCTAGAGAAATCATTCCCATAACTTTTTTTTTTTTAATATGTGTGCTTAATTGTTTGAAGGGGAAAGGTGCTAAGCTTTAAGAGCCCTGGGTGGAACCAACTCAGTATCAGCTCCAGCATGTTTTTTAAGATTTTATTTACTTATTTGACAGAGAGAAAGAGAGAGATAGCGAGAGAGGGAACACGAGCAGGGGGATGGGAGAGGGAGAAGGAGGCTTCTTGCCGAGCAGGGAGCCCAATGGGGGGCTCGATCCCAGGACCCTAGGATCATGACCTGAACCGAAGCCAGATAGTTAATGACTGAGCCACCCAGGCACCCCAGCTCCGATATCTCTATACTACCCTTTACTGAGCACTTACTATGACCCTGCTGCTGAGCTGAGGGCTTCTTAGGTATGACCTCATTCAACCCTTGCGGTGAAATTATAAGGTAAGTACCAAGTCCCCTCTTTACAGACAAGGAAACAAAGGCTTTGAGAAGCTAAATAACTTCCTGAGAGCCTTCTGGTTTAAGAAGAGTGAACTGGAGCTCAAGCTTGGCTTCCAGTATTGACTGCTGTGGCCAGTGCTTCTTCCTCAGAGAATTTACAACACAGAACAGTTAGGATGAGCAGGGCGGGTAGGAAACCACAGGTTCTTCTCCCAATTAGAACAAATTCATGGAAAGTTTCCCCATTCAATGTCAGGGGTTTTTTTCTTCTTTTTGTTTAAGACAGTAGAGGGATTTAATCCTGGAATGGCAGGAGACATTATGAAGTTTTCTTTAAAAATGGTATCAGGGTGCCTGGGTGGCTCAACAGTTGAGCTTCCGATTCTTGGTTTCAGCTCAGGTCGTGATCATGGGGTCATAGATCAAATCCTGCATCAGGCCCCTCGCTCAGCATGGCACCTGCTTGAGATTCTCTCTTTCCCCCTCTCCCTCTGCCCCTCCCCCTGTACCCTCTCTCTTGCTCTTGCTCTTGCTCTCTCTCTCAAATATAAATAAATACACCTTTTTTTAATAAATCTTTTTTTGAATGGTATCTAAGGCTTTGGTGCTTGGAGGAGAAGCTTCGATGCTGCACCTACATCACCCTAAGATCCCAAGCCAAGTAGCAAGAACACAAATTGAGGCGGTGCCCAGGTTCTGGTCCCTCCGTTTTGCAGTGGTAAGGCTCAGTAAGCTATTTACCTTGTGAAGTTCCAGTTTCATCTTCTGTGAAATGAGAATAATACCTAGCTGACAGGTGGTCTGGATGGAGTCAATGAAATAATTTATATAAAACACCTAGCATACATGAGTGTTCAGTGAATTACTGTGCTACTACTTCCTTGGGGCATAAGAAGCTGCATTTCTTTTCATGTTCTTCAATCAAAGGCTAACACATACACAGTCAAGCACACAAGGAGTGCACCTGTCGTGATGAGCCCAGAGGTATGTACGGAAGGGTTGCATTACACTATTGTACACCTGAAACTAATATAACACTATACATTAACTGAGTGCAATTAAAATAACATAAAATAATTAAATTTAAAAATTGGGGTGCCTGTGTGGTTCAGTCTGCTGTGCACCCAACTCCTGATTTCAGCTCAGGTCATGGTCTCAGGATCTTGCGATCAAGCTCCAGGCATCAGGGGCCCTCAGCAGGGAGTCTGCTTGAGTATTTCTCTCCCTCTCCATCTGTGCCTTCCCACCCTCCCATCCCCCCACCCCCCCTCACCCACTCTCTCAAATACATAAATAAATATTTAATATAGAATAAAATGCATAAATGGACAACCTGATAATCATTTATACATATATGCACTTATATAAACACCACCCCAGTCCAGACACAGAATATTTCTAGCACCCCAAAAGATTCTCTCGTGCACCTTCTCAGTCCATAGCTCCACCAGACAGAACTATGATTTGACCTCTCCTTTTTCAGCTTTGCCTCTTCTTGACCTTCATAGTAATGAAATCCTATAACATGTAATCTTTCACTGCCGTGTCATACTCCACCGTAGGACTATGGCACCGTTTCTTTTTATTGCTTCAACCTGCCGTTGATGGGAACTTCAAGTTTGGAGACAATGCTTTTGAACATTCTTGTACATATCTCTGTGTGGTCGTATCTCTTAGATACATATACCAGGAGAGGAATAACTGAGTGAAGGAGTGAATGTATCTTTAAGTTGAATAGAAACTACCAAACAAGTTTCCTATGGGGTTGTATGTTTCTACAGTCCACACAGCAATGTATGCTAGTTCCAGTGGCTCTGTATCGCCAATGACCCCTGGTCTTGTCACTCTTCATTCTAGCCGCTCTGGTGGGTGTAGTGCTATGTCCTCGTGGTTAATTTTAACATGCATCTTCCTCGTGAGTAAAGGTGTCAAGCCCCTTCTCATAGTTCATTTGGCCATCTGGATATGATATCTTGTGAGTATTAAGTCTTTTGTCCAATTTTTACTGGGTCATCATCTTATTCTGATTTATTTTAAGGACTTTTTAAAGATTATATTTATTTACTTAGTTATTTCGTTGAGAGAGAGTGAGAGAGAGAAAACACAAGCAGGGAGAAGGGAAGAAGCAGAGGGAGAGGGACAAGCGGATTCACTGCTGAACAGGGAGCCCGATGCAGGGCTCGATCCCAGGACCTTGAGATCACGACCTGAGCCAAAGGCAGACGCTTAACCCACTGAGCCACCCAGATGTCCTTCTTATTGATTTATGATGGTTCTTCATAGATCCTGAAAGTGAACACTTGGTCGAATGTATGTATTGCAGATTTCTTCTGAGAGTGAGGCTTGCCTTTTCATGTTTTGAATGGTGCTTTTTGATGAAATGTTATACTTCTGATAAAGCTCAATTTACCAGTTTCTCTTCTATAGTCAGTACTTTTGGTGTTGTTTTAGAAAATTTTGTCCACCCCCAAGGTCACAAAGACATCCCGTCTATGTTAATTTCCTTTAATATCGGTTTCCATTTTCCCCGGTATCTTCCTCTCGAGTTGGAGATTAGCAGCTTTTTCAATAAGGAGCAATTCGCACAGAAAACTTCACCATGGGGTGCCTGGGTGGCTCAGTGGGTTAAAGCCTCTGCTTTCACTGGAGTCATGATCCCAGAGTCCTGGGATCGAGCCCCCCCAACCGCCCCCATCGCATCAGCTCTCTGCTCAGCAGGGAGCCTGCTTCCTCCTCTCTCTCTCTGCCTACTTGTGATCTCTGTCAAATAAATAAATAAATTTTTTTAAAAAAGAAAGAAAACCTCGCCATGACTGGTTTGCATGGTGTTGCTCATGGGACAATGACTGCTTGTCTTGGGACCAACCAGTCTGTTATCCTAAGGCCAACACAGAGCATCAAAGGGGACCACTGCTGACTGGCTGCATTTCTATAATTCCAGAGACCCTAATTTGGGGGGGGCTGGGGAGCGTGTCTTCCAAAATGAGCCAGAAAGGAGAAGGGAGGATATCAGTCCCCCTCAGTACTGTTTACACTCTCAGGCCAGCGGCTTACTCCAAAACCCTAACTGTGATCACGTGGCAGACACGTTCTTCCCATCCTAGCACTCGTACTGTTCCCACTTTATAAAACTTTCCCCCACGCATGTTTTTTCTCCCTGCATTTGCCCTTTTATCATCATTCACCTACCCACTTGTCATTTCTAGGGCACTTACAGTGCCTTTGCTTTTTCCTCCCTTCATCTCCTCTCTCTTAATGCAAGGCACTGCAGCCTCAGTGTCACAGACATTTGGGGCTGGAAACCCGTGTGCTATGGGGCCTGGTCCTGCACGCTGTAGGGTTAGGACGCACAGGTCTTCTGGTTCCACCCATTTCCTTCCCACCTTCCCCCGTCAATCAAGACGCCTGAGGGAACAGTAAGAGGGTTAGTGGGAGGCAAATCATAGCTTTTTCAAGCTGAAGAGAGCCTTAGATACGATCTAGTGCAACCCCCTCATTTTACAGATGAGGAAACGGATCCCGAGAGGGGGAGGAAGAGGATACACCAGAGCCAAATATGTGGGGGAACAAAGCCAGGCCAAACAGGAAGTCAAAATTCCAGGGCTTGAGGCAGAATTTCCAGTCCCACCAGGGAACCTGGGACTGCTTCCCACAGCAACTTTCTCCCTCCAAGCCACAGGTCTTATTCCAGAAACAACCAGGGCTCCTCAGATCGAGCAGCAACTCGGATCGGACAAGCCGCCAGCGTGTGCACGGGAGCGTTGATCCCTGAGACTCTGTTCCAGGGCCTCCAACGGGCACGGATGACCACCCATGCCAACGGGAGTGTTTTGAGATGACTAACATCATGACCACATCTTAGTTTTAATTCTATCATCGTGAGGGAAATGATGGACATACCACCTGGGTGCACCTGTCCCAGCGGAGGAGTTGGAGAGGAACAGAGGTGGATGGAGAGCAGGAGGGAGCCTGGAGATCAGGTCTGTCCTGGCCCTGTCACCAAACAGGCAGGTGATGGGATCCCCCGGGCGACCTCCTGCTGGAACCTCCCAAGTTATGGTGGCTGTTAACCCCTACTGAGCACTTACTAGACACTAGACCCGTTCTGAACACCTTATACATACATGAATTCGGTCCGTCCTCACCTAGCCTCTGAAGGAGACGCTGTCATTCTCCCACATTGTAGATGCTGACATGGAGCCGGTAGCCTCAGGTCAAGCAGCAGAAACGTCTTCGATGATGGGCACGAACCACCCTACTCATGACTTCTCGCCGACACCAAGCTCACCCCCAATGTCACCATCAGACGCCCGCGGAGACACCCTTCCGTGTGAAAGTCCACACCAAGAACTCACACAAGGCTCCAGGTCTTAGCGGGTCCATGATGAATATTTCATTTTAACAGTAGTGAACTTGTGTCGACAATTATTAGAAAAATGCCAGATTTCGTTTATGGTAGTGACAAAGCTTTCTTTGGAATTAAATGTGGGATTTTAAAAATAAATCTATTTCAAGAGGACCATTAAACAAACGGTGTGGGTGTGGGGTGCAGGGGTGAGGGGGTGTGGGTGTGCAGAGGGGATGATGGTGGCCCCGGGTGGACTTAAGTGTGGAACCCCGGCTTAGAGGCAGTTGCCCAGCCCTAGTCCTTGCACATTGGGTTCCCACCTGCCGCTCCCATGGCCTCTCCCTCAGTATAGCCCTGTGGATTTGCAAGACCCTAGTCAGCCCTTTGCTCTTCTCCTGCCCTGTTTCCCCTTGAGGGTCACTCACTCTGCTTTCCGGTGGTAAAAGAGAAATTCAGCAAGGCTGACGAATGTATGGAGATCCACAAACAAGAGGACAAGTATGAAGACAGAAAGGGATGTGGAAATCATGCCCTTTCCTTGGTCGCAGTCCTGGGCCTTCTGCTCCCACCAGACTTACAAGACATGGGCTGGGGAAATGTCCAGCCCAAGGCCCTCTGCTGAGGATCCCTCCCGTACTGGTCTGGGCGCTGGCCCTGGCCAGGGCCATGCTGTCAAGGACCCAGCACCACTCCCTCTTGCTGGGGGTATGGTGGCGGGGGAACATGGTGCAGCCTAGTGGCTCTAGAACCTAGGTGCTATGGGAGGTCCAGCCTCAGATGAACTTTCCGTATTCGTACCTGTAGCTGTCAGCACAGGAGACTGTCCTTCCTTGGCAAATAGGGACAGTTTATAAATAACACTCATAAGTGAGATGGGGGGAGTTGCTCAAAGCCCCAGGGATATAACAGCAAACAATAGGCTGGGATTCGAACCAGCCACCAATCCCACTGGGCCCCAGCACTCTCAGAGGACAGGAGTCAAACGCCATCTGCCCTTGGTGTGCCGGCCATTGTATTCTCTCCGGTACCCCCACCCCCACAGCTGGGCGGGTGCCTGGACAAGGAAGCCTGAGCCTTGTTCAGGGCATTGTTCTCCCCAGAAGAGGATCTCAAAAGCAGAAGGAAATTAGAAACAACCACACAATGAATACCAGATTCTCCTTTCTCCCTGCTTTGGCTGCCAGGAGATGAAGCAGGGCCGGCTGACAGCGTGCCCCACCCAGCAGCTGCTGGCCCTCCAGGAAGTCGTCCATGCCACTGGGAAGGGCTGGTCTTGGAGGCTGCTCTGGTTCTCTATCGATTTCTACAAGGTCTACAATGTTCTTTCTCCAGCTAGATGCTGACTCCTTGAGGGCAGAGACGCACCTGGGGCTTCCTTCCCACAAGGTGTAACTGACAAGTTGCTGGCCTTCTGTGTTGGTGGGTTGAGTAACTGATTCCATCCAGGCACTTTCCTAGACACTTCCCAGGTATAAACTCATCGAATTCCCATAGTCATCCCATGAGGGAAAAACTATCGTTAGTCGCATTTTGGTCATGAGGAAGTGGAGTCCAAGCGATGCAGAGATGAGCAGGACTGATCTGACAGCAGTAGCTTGATGGGACTCAGTGATCCCCCCCTGAACTCCTTACCAACATCGGCATTCCCCAGCGAAGCCATGAGAGACATGCATGGACCCTCCTGAGGTCAACGTCCAAACTCACATGCCAGTTAAACAGGGTGACCTAAGAGAAGACATGTCCCCTTCAGAACTCTCACCCCGAGAGACAGCACAGGGTGTGGATGGACGTTAACGAGCCCGTGAGAAGAAGACGATCTGACCAACTTAACATCTGAACATTCCTCCTAAGGACTTTTTCTTTAAAAATACCCTCTTTTTTTTTCCTGTTGAGGCTATTATTCATTTTAACATAATGTTGTGTTCTATGCCTCCTACGTAAGTAGGCACCAGCTTTGAATGTTGTGGAATATTGAGCCCATATATCTAGTCAAACTTCTGTTTGCTTTTTGCTGCATCCATAGCTACGATCTGAATAAATAGAGGAGAAAGGTTTGGCTCCCAATCCCACTAGCTGGGCCTTATGCCATCATTCCCCAAAACAAAGGGGAGAAGATGCCAGAAGTGAGGGACCAGGGTCAATGGTGAAAGAAAACACTGTCCTGTTCCAAGGGGTACTGAGCAGAGTCAAAACTCCCCAGACAGGGATGTGGAGGGGGCAGGAAGGTACTCCCCTAGCTCCCAGTAAGGAGCATGCACATTTTAAAGCTCTGGGCAGGGGAGAGAGGAGAGGAGCTGTCAACAGCCCAGCCCCCTGCAGATGAGGTCACAGGCCTGGAGGATAACACCAAACCCTAGCTTGTAAGTGGTGCATCTGGACCTAGGACCCGAGTCCTCTCTGACCAATTCTGGGCGCGCCCCCCTCCACCCTGTTGCCCATCGGCTGCAGGATCTGGAAGCTCTGTGCTATTTGTTAAGTGTCCTGCACCCTCTAGACAGTATGAGATAACAACCACGCCCCTGACCGTGTGCTGGGCTGCTCTGTTCCGCTGAACAAGAAGACCCAAGGATCAGGCTCTGTCCTTGGACTTTGAGAGTACAACCCAGCAGATGGATCTGGGGTGGTTTTATTGTTGTTGTTGTTAGTCTGTTATATCAGAATATTAAAACAAAGGTTCTGACCTTTGGAAATGTCAAGGTCACCCATTCACTCTCTGAGTGAACCCATAGTCACACAAAGGAAAGTGAAGGGAATCTTCATCCCTGGGCACCTTCATCATCTTGAGACCCTTCTCCTATCTCAGAAGGCATCTGAGTCTCCAGAAAAGCCTCCCCACTCCGTCCAGTAACAGCCACCCGGCTCGTGCACTTGAACCCATCCCCATGCCTCTTTCAAGGCAAGGGACTCACTAACCCATCTTGCTTCCCCCTCTCTCCTACTGGCTTCTTTGGCTCATCCAGTAAACATCTTCAAGTCTGCCCCAAACTGGAAAGATCTCCTTGCATCTGCCTCCTGTGGCCAGAGATTATCCCATCTCTCCTCTTACCTTCAACATCAAATTTCCTGGAGGTCTACCTTCCTCTCCTAAATCTCTCCCACTAATTCGTAAGTTTGTAGTGGGCAGCCCTGCCCAACCACTCTATGGGAACTACTCTCTCAAGGGCCACACAAAGTCTACGGGCAGCAACTCCAGCAGCCGCCGCTCTCTACCCATCCTATGTGACCTCGCTACATCAATCAAACCAACGGAAAAAACTCTTCCTTGTGAAATGTGCCTAGAGCAAGGACTGTGCATTGCTTACTCAAAAGCCATTCCCCTTCTCCTTAGCTGGCACAAGCCCAACTTTGTTCAAGGACAGGAAAGTGATTCTTGTATTTCAGCAAGGTAGGCCCAGTCCCTGGTCCAAGGGCAGGCGTGTGTCCTTTCTAACCAATGGAATATGGAGGAACACCTGCTGGAGTCTTCTGGGGGCAGCACTTTCACCATCTCACCCCCCACCAAGAAGAGAGAAACATGTGAGGAGGATGTCTGCCCCATCCTGCTCCCTGTTTCCTGTGTTTGAACTCAGTTGTGTGAGGATGTGATGCTTGAGGCTGAGGGAGGGCCAAGAGCACCTCAGCAATACTGGCCCAGAGCATTGCCACCAAACATTTTGACTACGAGAAGAATCATCTCTTGTCTTCATCACCACGGGACAGGTTTGCCATTACCTGGAGCCAGTAGCATCCCCAACCAATGTCATTCCCCTCTTGGTCACTGACACTTCTCTCCTGTCCCTCATTCTCAAGTCTTCATGACCCTTTGACAGCCCCTCTGCCCACCCCTTGAATATCGGGGTTCTCCTGGTCCTCTGTGCTGCCTCGGTGTGTTCCCTCTTCATCCACTGGCTTACTAACTCAACAAATGTCTTCTACATGCCTGGCTAGCCTCATAGAGTTGATACTCTAGGTGGGGGAGACAAACAATACACAAGATGAACAAATAACAAATCTCAGCTGGTGATCAGTGCATGCTCTGAATGCAGATTAACTAAAGAGGATGTTGAGAAAGATGTGTTACCTCCTCAGGCAGTAGGCAGTGACCTGAGAGGGAGCATTTAGGCTAAAGTTTGAAGGATGAGAAGGAATAGCAACAGCAGCAATGGGGCACAGCATTCCAGACAGTGGGAACAACATGAAGCATGGGTGAGTGCCTGAGGAAGGAAAGATGCGGCGTGTTATGGGGACTCCAAGGAAGCCAGTGAGGCCAGAGAAGAATGAAGGGGAGCGGGGAGTCAGAGGAAGCTGAGATCTATGCAGGACTTTGGAAGCTTCTGGAAGGTGGTGGTCTCTATGCTAAGTGCAGCTGGAATTCGTGAGGTAAGATGAAACAGTCCGGTGGAATCTGTGTTCCTAAAAGATCACTGTGGCTGGAATGTGGAGCCAAAGTAGAAGAGGGGAGGCAGTGTGGATTCACAGTCACCCCAGTGAGAGATGGCGGTGGCTTGGCCCAGGACAATGGCAGTGCAGATGGTGACGTGTTTCCCTTGTGATGTATTCCCGAGGAAGCAATTATGGGACTAGCCAATGAGGGAGAGCCCAGGCATAAGGAAGTGGGAGGCATCAAGGATGATCCCCATATTTTCTAGCTTGAACACAAGGGAGAGTCGTACAATTGATTGAAATGGAGAAGCAGGTTTGGGGGTAAGGCAGGCAAGTCATTTTTGGAGTTCTGTTTTGGAGATGTTGTGTTTGAGATGCCTGAGAGCCATCCAAGTGAAGAGAGCAAGAGACAGCTAAGTACTCAAGGCTGAAGCTCAAGAAATTGGGAATTTAGAGATTGTCATCCTAGAAACATATTTAAAGCCATAGGAATGGGTAAGATCCACTGAAGGAAGCATGGAAAGGGAAACACTAGGGTAATCGGGCCACTGAAGTGAGAGATACTATTTATTTTTCACATCTCCCTTTGTCTTCTCCTTGTGATGTCAGAATGCCACATCTTATCAGTTTAAATCCAAAATATCCCAAAAGCTATCTTCTCTCTCCATTCCCATGGTTGTGCCCTTCTGGCCTTGACCTTGTCTCCCCTGGACACTTTCAACAGCCTCCTGGATTTTGGTCCCTCCAGTGCATCCACCATTCTGCTGCTGGTGGGGTGGGCCTCCGCTCAGCTGTAGCAAAACTGAAACCAGAGGGTGCAGCAGGAAGCATCAAAGAAGCAGCTGTGAGAATGGGGTCACTCAGACCAGAGCTGAAGAGGCACCCAGGACAGAGAGAATGAGGTGCCCAGGTCAGAAACCACAGCAACTGGGGTGAGTGCAGGTAGACTCCGGCCATGCACCCTAGTCAGCACCCTGCTCTGGCAGGATTGGCTTTATTAGCGCAGTTTACTCATGCCAGCCCATGTGGTTTCAAACTTCAAGGTACCACCCAGCATCTGGCACGCCTGTAGGCACTGTCTACAACAGATGACAACAACAATACTAAAAATAACAGTGACAAACGTTTGTTGAGAGATTACAATGTGCCAGGCACTGTACCAAGTGCCCAAGTACCCCCCCAAGTTCATAAAACAACCCCATGAGGGAGGTATTCTAGACGGGGCTCTGAGGTTCAGGGAGGTGGAAGAGCCGTGGGTAGCAAGGACTTTGGTGTTGGAGAGACGAGGGTTCGTCTGCTGCTACATGATTTGGCTCCGTGGGCTCTACCAGCCTCATCTGTAAGAGGCTTAAATAGGATAACCTGGGGGATTCCTGGGGAGCTCAGTTGGTTAAAGAGCAGGCCCTTGATTTTGGCTCAGGTCATGATCTTAGGAGTCCTGGGATCAAGCCCCACGTCGGGCTCCACGCTCAGCAGGGAGTCTGCTTCAGGATTCCCTCCCTTTCCTTCTGCCCTCCCACCACTTACTTGCCTGCCCACTCACTCTCTAAAATAAATAAGTAAATCTTGAAAAAGAAAAAGAGAACTTGGTAAAGCCTTTAGTTAATGCCTATCACAAGAAATGTTCAATAGTGATCACTGTGATAGCTAAGAAAAACAAAAGCCAGCTGGTATCATTTCCCCATATTAAAAGCCTCCAGCGGCTCCCGCTCCCCAAAGATAAGGACTCCCTGGGCGGCACTCTGACACACCCACACGACCTGCTCCTCCATCTGAGGCCACTCACTTCCTGAATGAACCGCATTGTTACACCTCCTCGGAGCCTCTGCTCTTGCTGTCCCCAGGAGCAGAACGGCCTCCTGGCCCTTCTCCAGCAGGGAGGGGACAGGAAGTTGTCAGCAGGGAGGTCCAAGAGCCACCAGCCCTAGGCTCGCTGGACTTACAGACTGGGATATCTCTCACCTGTTTGCATTCTGGGCGCCTAGCACAGCAGCAACCATTCAGCAGATGCTGCCTGAACGAAATATCAAAACTCATGACATTTTCAAAAAACAGCCAGGGGAAGGCTGGTGGAGAAATCAGTTCGGGACTCCAGGAAGGGCTGGCACCTCAGCCAGCCCTTCTAGCTGTAGGCCAGCAGTATCGCCTCCACATGCCAAGGGCAGGTCTCAACCCATCTCTCCTCCACCAAGACTTCAGAACAATCCTGGGGGCGAGACTTCAGTTCAAATACCACGGGTGGTTCGGGGAATGCAGCCCAGGGCAAAGGTCCGGTCAGAGAATGGTTGTCATCTGGTCCAGTGTTCTTCCAAGTCCTTCTGCACCCCAGACACTCACCCCGTGCCCATCCCAGGTCCTTGCCCAGCAAGCCACCTGGAAGGCCAATTGCTGGAATGCTTCAAATGATTGCTTACTAATAAGACTCTCGAGGGGCACCAGGCTGGCTCAGTCGGTAGAGTGTGCGACTCTTGATCTTGGGGTTGTGAGTTCAAGACGCACGTTGAGTGCAGAGATTACTTAAAAATAAAATCCTTTAAAAAAAAAAGAAGAAGAAGAAGAGGCCTCTAGAAGACCAAAACCTTTAGTCTCAAAATAATAATAATAATGTTCTCAAAGGACAGATGGCATTTCATGACAATTAGCAAAATATTCCCAAGAAGCCTACAGGCAGATCACAAATCCCACCCCAAAGAGAGTAATCATAGTAACAGATAACATTTCTTCCTACATGCCCAGGATTTCACATCCATAGTCTCATCGTATCTGTACGACACGGCTATGATGTGCATGGTTACTATCATCCCCTTTTCAGCAAGGGGGAAGCAGAGGCTATTTAAGAACAGCTTGTGGGGTGCCTGGGTGGCTCAGTCTATTAAGCATCAGACTCTCGATTTCGGCTCAGGTCATGATCTCAGGGTCATGGGAACCAGCCCCACATCCGGCTCCACGTTCAGCAGGGAATCTGCTTGAGATGCTCTCCCTCTCCCTCTGTCCCGCCTCCCTCTCTATCTCTCGTTCTCAAATAAATAAATTAATTTAAAAAGAAGAAGAACAGCTTATAAGTGGGGACCCAGACCTGGAGGCACCTCCACTCTGGAGCCTGGGGTTCTACCCACCATGCCCTAGAGCCTGTGCCATTGCACTGTCTGCAAGAAGGGGTTCTGATCCCACATGACAGCAGATTAGGGGGATCCGTTGAATTCCTGCAGTTTCTTACCAGCTGTTTTTACTTGGAGGGTGGAGAAGGCAGACAGGCACTTCCATGGTTTTATTTGACCTCTGTCTAAAACTTCCCAAGCTGGGGGGGTGATGGAGATCGAAGCCAGTAAGTGTCTTCCACAACCCCTGTTCCCTGAGTCTGAGCTCTTCCTGGGCTTACACAACGGAACCTGCGAAGTTGCAAGAGGGGTTTCTGCAAGTTTTGCAAGGTTAATATGAGGATCCTATCCCCCTCTGCTCCCCAAAACAAAGTCAGATGTCCCAGGAACATCCCATGTCTGAACCCCATCCATAGCTAGGTGCTGCATTTCCAGAAGGGTAAACAGCATTATCTTGACATGTCTGAAGGCGTGCTTCAGATATTTTAAACCTGTCTCTGCTTTCTCCCACAATTGAGCTTGTTCTTCCCCTGAGCGGTGCCTTCCAGCTGGCTGTTATCACTCTTGTCCAACTTGTCACTCATCAGCTTCCCTGAGGACCAGCGTAGCTCCAGGGTTATTTCTTCCACCTTATCCTCATTCCAGGGAAGACCACTATACCCAACGCCATTTGGGCTGAGGAAGTTGAACTAATGATAACAATAAGAATAAAATTAGGGGACGCCTAAGGGGTGGCTCAGTCAGTTAAGCATCTGCCTTTGGCTCAGGTTGTGATCTTGGGGTCCTGGGATCAAGCCCCACGTCAGCTTCCTTGCTCAGTGGGGAGTCTGCTTCTCCCTCCCCTTCTGCCCCTCCCCCTGCTCATTCTCTCTCCCTCAAAGATTTAAAAAAAAAAAAAAGAATAAAATCAGCCACGATTTTTCGAGTACTTAATATGTGTCAGGCATGACTCAGAAATGAGGAAACTAAGACTCAGAAGCACCCCCAGGAGACCCAACTAATCAACAGCAGAGCCAGGATTTGAACCCAGGACTTGCACTTGGCACCTCACGACTGTCTTCCAAGAAGGTTACAACCTGGTGCCCATAGGAGCTGAGCAAGTTCTCCAGAGTGTTTCAGCTCCCCTGGAAGGAGGGCTGGCTTAAGGAGACCTTCTAAGTAGGAGATACAGTTTGAATTCTAGTCTGGATTTGGGGGTTCTGTCCCAGGAACACACGTCCCCATAAAAGGACTGTGTCTAAATATATTCTGCCATGTGCACGGTCAGAAATTCTAAGTTAATTCTGACACAGCCAAAGGGTTTAAAAAGAATGCCCTCTTCCATTTCTAGCACCCTCAGAATGATTATAAACAGAGAGACTATCAAATCCCAAAACCATTTAACTAACTGATGTGAATAAAAGGCTGAAACCAAGATGGCCTTGAGATCAAGGTGATGGAGCTGGAATGTTTGTGGCCACAGGGTGAACTGCCCACCCTCACTCCAGCAACAAGCAGCCAGGATGCCATCCTTGGGACCCCACCCTCAGCCAAAAATCAAAGCTGAATGGCGGGTAAAGAGATGCTGAGTCCAGGAACCCAGGCAGGGACAGATCTGCCAGGATGTTGAGGAAGTCCACAAAGTAGCTCAGGAGGACGCTCGTGGAAGAGAAGAGTGGGAAGGGGAGAAGAAGAGGGCGCTTGACAAGTGACCTTCACAAGCTCATCTTGGGGTTGAAAGTTAGTGGACTGGCACACCCGCTCCCACGCTGGGCTCTAGACCTGTCCTTAAAAGGCTCCAAGATGTTGAGGACCTACACCCCAGCTACCTGGTTGTCTGCTAAAGCCAGGATTTGCATTTTCTAAAGAAATGCATGGACCAGAACCAGGAAAAGGCCCTAAATGGCCAGAACACCCATCACTGTCTTCCTTAAAAGGGTTTCCTGACCCACTGAAAGCAAGCAAGAGTTTTGTGAACCCAAAAGAACTGGGGCTCAGGGATCCCCAAACTTGCCTTTGTTTTGTCCCCATAATTGCCATGGATGCAATCTTCATGTTTCTTCTAGAGCTACCATCTGTATCTCCCTTCTGTATCCTTTTGTATCACCTCCTCATTCCACCTGTGGAGCTGATGTCAACCCCACATGCCAGGCTGGGCCCCCAGAAAACCCAGCCATCAACCATAATCCTAGATGCATGGCAGTTGGCAGCATGGTCCCATGGGATGGGCTGCCCAGGCAACCACAGCGTGGCCTCCACGGGAGCTTGTGTCCCACTTTCGCATCAGGCTCCCTATATAGGGGGGCCTCTTCTGTCTGATCCTCCGGAGATCCTGGCCTGGAGACCAGCCCTTGTTACAAGCTGACTTGTGTCCCTAAACCCATGTGTGGAAGCCCTAACCCCCATCACCTCAAAATATGACTTTATTTGGAGACAGGTCTTTAAAGAGGTGATTAAGTTAAAATAAGCCTGTAGGGTGGGTCTTAATCCAGTTTGACCAGTGTCTTCAGAAGAAGAGGAAATTTTCACCCACAAAGAGACTCAGGGACACACGTGCATGCGGGAAAGACCACGTGAGGACAAGGTGGGAAGGCTGCCATCTACAAGCCAAGGACAGAGGCCTCAGAAGAAAGCAAACCCGCCAACACCTTCCTCTGGGACTTCCGGAACTGTGAGGGAATGATTTTCTGCTGTTGAAGCTCCCTGGTCTGTGGTATTTTGTTACAGTAGCCTGAGCAAATTAATACGGACCTCATTTCAGGGCTCTGCCACTTTCTGTGACTAATAATAATAAAGTCTAACCTCTATTCCGCATCTGGCGCTGTGTTAAAGCAGTTTGCCTGCCTATCTCATTCAATCTTCTCAACAACATAAGGAACATTACCCCATTTAACAGATGGGAAAATTGATGCTCAGAGAAGTTAACGCCTTACCCAAGCTGATAAATGACTGCGACAATAAATTACCAGCTGATAAATGACTGCGACAGAATTCAACTTGTAGCCATCACAACACACCCCTGGGGATGCCCAGGGCACCATTTCCTGGAAGGACCCTGCAACATGAATGTTGGTGCCCCCCAGGATTCATCAGCTGAAATCCTACCCACCCCACCCCCCACACACACACATACTGGTGATTTCAGGAGGTGGGGCTGATTAGCAATAAGGAGGGGACTCTAGCGACTCTTATAGACCCTAGTGCTCTTATAGAAGAGAACTTCTCTTCTATAAGAAGAGAACAGAGAACGCCCTCACCTCTTTCCACCATGCAAGGACACAGTGAGAAGTTGGCAGGCCACAAGCCGGAAGAGAACCGGAACCTGACCATGCTGGCTCCCTGACCTTAGACTTCCAGGGCTTCGAGAAATACACTTCTATCATTAATAAGCCACCCATGCTTCTTGGCCTTTTCTCTAAGATCAAGTGTTAATAAGCCACCCAGTCTATGGTACCGTGTCATAGCAGCCCCAACTAAGACAGCGCCCCTGAGCCCAGCTCTCAGACCAGCTTGATGAGCCCGACGGGTAGAGCCAACATGGCCAGTGGTGACACATGGCCCCAGAGCATCTTCCTGGAACCCTGTGGGTGGCATGTCCTCCCAGGAGCCCATGAACCTCGCGTTCCTCATCTGAAGGCCTGTGGCACCATGACTTTGCTCCTCTCCCCTCTGAGGGATGCCTCTGCCACTTTGTTTTTGGCAGTGGGCACTCAGCAAGCCCACTGGACCACCCATAAGCTCACCCTTCACAAGCCACCTCTTCAAATCATTCCCGTAGCAAAGTGCCCTTGTGCACTCCAGTTCATCGATTGACCTTAGAAAAAGGGTTAGCTCAGAAGCAACAGAAATGCAACTACCTACCTAGAATAAGATGAGGACAGCTTCCTCGTCCCCTCCCCCCATGCCAAAAGGTCAGAGCTGCAACGGGTCTTAGAGATGGCCCCCTTGTCCTTCCACCAGTGGGTCCCATGATGCAGCAGACTGAGCAGGGGCAGTGGTGAGACAGGGGAGTCCAACATCTCTTGCTGCTAACTTACCCTCCCTGCAGGTCCCCTGCAGAAAAGTGCCACAGTCAACCCTCTTAATGAACAAAGCTGAGCTTTGTAAGCACCTAATTACTTTGGAGGGTGGGAGGAGGAATAAAATCTGTCAGTCCTGGTGCGACTCATGTTACTCATGTTACAGCGCTCGTTTCAAGGTAAGCGTTATTAACTCCCCACCGGGCTTCTCCTTGCCCGTAGTATGAGCAAGCAACATGAGGACAGGGGTGGGCTCTGTTCCCCCCATTGCCCCAAGCACCACGTGTGTCTCAGGGTGCAGCACCCGAACCCCCTGCCCCAGACTCACCCGGAGGCCTTGATAAACGCAATTTCGATCTACAGACTCAGGCTCTCCAGAATGGAGCCCAGGAATCTGCATTCCTCAAGCACCCCAGCTGATTCTGAGTCTCAGTGCCCTGCCGGCTCCTTAGCCCACTCAGGAAGTGGGCCAGGCCCTGATGGGGGACATCGGGAGGGGAACCGACTGTCCTGGTGTGGCCCTGGGGGTTCCTGGGACATGGGACAGGCATGGCCATCCTAGCCCGCTTCAAATCGCACACAAGGACAAGGAGCAGGGGTTCCCAAGCTCCCAGATGGGATGTCATCTCCAAATGTCTCTTACTTAGTGTTGGAATGCGCCCCCGATGTGCTCAGTGTTGAGAGTGGGCGTGGGTGATGTTCTGGGATTTCACAACACTTCGGATGAAAAAATAAAGTCAGAGCATGAGGAGCTGACTCAGGGACTCTAAGAAGAGGGTCCGGCTCTCCCAGTGGGTCCCCTGCCCAGAATCTACTATCTCCACCCTGTGCTGAAAGCAGCAAACACATGCCCTAAGCGACTGATCAGAGGAGTCACACTTGGATAGGAGGCGGTCTTGAGAATCAAAGGGCGTCAGAACCAGAAAGTCTCCTGGAGATCAGACAGTCCTGGTCCCTCATTTCTCAGATGAGGAAACTAGAGTCCCAAAGGGCCACATGATAGGCATTGTCACAGAGCGAGCCAGCCAAAAGGTGACTCCAGCTCTCTCATCTCTACATGGCGACACAAGCCCTTCTGTGGGGCAAAAAAAGAAAATGACAATAGCAGAAAAAGAAACCAGAAATATCAGTTGAGGGGGAGGAGGCTAGACGCATAGATGGGGTAGAGCAACAAGTGCTTAAGGACCATGGCGTCCTAACCCCCAACACATTACAGATAAGAAACAGAGCGACACAGAGGTCAGATATATTCCTCAAGGTCATACACAGGAAATATCCTTTGCAGGTCACTAAAGCACTGTCCACAGTGGGACCTGCCAACAAATCCAAAGATTTACTGTATCTGAAATGAGACACCCTCATGACACTGTGCCGCAGAAGGGAGGGACCAGTGCTCCGGGAGCCAGAACTGGAGCCCTGGGTCCACGGACACAGTCCCGAAACCTTCAGCCTGGGGGGCTTTCCCCCAGAGGATAGGGGCTATCCTGGGAAGAGCAATGGGGGTGACTTTCACTTTTCACTTCGAACAGTTTTGAGGGGGCGCCTGGGTGGCTCAGTCGATTAAGCGTCTGCCTTCAGCTCAGGTCATGATCTCAGACTCTTGGGATCAGAGCCCCACAGCAGGCTCCCCGCTCAGTGCAGAGTCTGCTTCTCCCTCTCCCGGTCCCCCTCCCCCTGCTTGTTCTCTCCTCCCCCCAAATAAATAAAGTCTTTAAAATAATAATAACAATAAAATAAATAAATAAGATTAAGCGGGGAGGGGGAGTTCTTTGGTGGCTAGGGAGAGAGGAGCAGGAGACCAAGCCCTGAGCTGCAGAAAGCAGAGAGATGAGAACAGTGGGATTTTAAGGCAGAGGCTGAGCTCAAGGCAAGAAGACCAAAGGACCCCTCGGTAACTGGAGGTAAGGTGGGTTTCCTGGAGGGGAGATGCCAGTGTGGTGGCAGAATTGGACTCCAAGTTGCCTTTTTAAGTACACTAAAAGTAACTAATCTGGAGATCGTCAAGCATTTCTACTTGTCATAGTCACAGGAGAAAGGCAACACTTAAGGATTTTAGAACTAATTTCTTAAAAGTATTTTGAGTTCTCCATAATTGAGCATTCAAAAATATTACCTCCAAGTTATAGTCCATGACAAAATGGAAACAATATTCCAGGAATTGGTGCCTCTGTGGTTGACCCAGTAAAACTCTGGCTATGCAGAACCCTTAGGGAATGAATGAGTCACTTTATAGAGTAGAATTTCCTGAATAGCATGAAGGTGAAAACCTTAAGTGGCAAACAAGTAAACAGAAGTTTCTAAACTTTCTAAACTGGCCTCCTCGCCCCCTGCTTTCTAAAACAGAGGACCCGGGACATAACCCCATTTTAAGGCATTTTAACTCCTAGGGGCTCACCAATGCCTGGAAGGACTCCACTCTTAGGTCCAGAATTCTCCCTCTCTTGCCGTCATCCCCACCCCACACCCATGCCTCACTCCCTCCACCCCTACCCTGCACTCACTTCATCCCTGGTCCCCACTCCAGGGCCTCATTACTGTGGGTCATCCAGGCATCCCGGAGCTCAAAGCCATGCCCAACGGATCAGCAGTTCTCTCTGTCTCTCTTATTATAGCTGCAGAATTGGAATCTATCGAAGAAAGGCACAGAACCAAATGGCCAGCCGCCACAGCAATAGGCAGCCCATGTTTGACACAGGAGACTGTCCTTTACAGAGTTTCTATAGCACACAGGTAGTTCTAGCTCCATTTTGATGACAAAACTAAGGTTTGCAGGTTCTGTGAGCTTCGTTAGGTCCCCTGACCAAACACCAGTGTTCTTTTTTTTTTTTTCAAGATTTTATTTATTTATTTGACAGGCAGAGATCACAAGCAGGCAGAGAGGCAGGCAGAGAGAGGAGGGGGGAAGCAGGCTCCCCGCTGAGCAGAGAGCCCGATGTGGGGCTCGATCCCAAGACCCTAGGATCATGACCCAAGCCAAAGGCAGAGACCTCAACCCACTGAGCCACCCAGGCGCCCCCAAACACCAGTGTTCTAACCCCAAGTTCTTCCACCTTGCTACCGTTTCAATTACCTACTTTGATCATGTGTCTTAAAATCTACCAACAGAACTGGCAGAAGGAGCCAAAATCAGCAACCCAGCGAAACCCCTTTAACTTGAAGATTCTTGGAATCAAGCTGGGAGGTAACTGTTTATTTCCGTTATTGTTAAATTGTAGCTTGTGCGAATCATCGAATCATTGTAACTGCAAATGGCAAAGAAGTATTCTGTAAGAGCCAGCCCACGGAGGTGTTTCTGCAGGAGAGGAGACACAAGGGGTGTGGACCACGAGACCAGGTCCGCCCTGTAATTGTGAACAGCCCCTAAGGGAAGAAATCAAGGGTGGGGGGAGTGAAAGTATCTGTGATTAAACTACTCTCAGGAGAGCTGGCTTCTGCTCTATTTTTATCTGGAAGCCCTACAGACCAGGAACGGGTTTCTAATGATGGATCCATTTCCACTGTATCCCAGGACAACACCATTAGTGTCCTGTGTTCCAACAAATCACTTATGATGGAATGCCAGCCATTTGGATTTCTGTGGGAAGTACACCCCACGGTCACTCTGACTGCTGTCCCTTTAAGTTTATGACCACAGATCTCAAGTAACCACCCAGCACTGTTCGGAAAGGCTACTCCATTTCTTAGCAAGTTCCCTCTTCCCCCTTCCCAAGATGGCCATTCCAAACCTTCTCCTCTCCCCTCTAGCCTCCTTCCCTGCCTCTGCTCTCAGTTCATGACCTCGCCCCTTATGTCACCCAGAAAACAGAAGCCAGGATCAAAGGCTACCTCATCTCCCCGCCATCAAGCCCTCGGCCCCCCAGCATCCCACTCTCCCTTCAGGCCAGTTCTGTTGGTACATTGACCACCTGTCTCAGTCTGCCTGGGACTGGCAGCGGGGAGTGGCCCTAGGACGTGGAACTTTCCGTTTTAAAGCTTTCCCAGGATGTGGGGCTTTCAGTGATAAAACTGGGGAAGTCACTCTAAACACAGATGTGCTCCCCCTGCCCCACTCCTTCCCATCCACCCTCCGGGGGACACGGGGTGCCATCCCCTCTCGCCAGCTGCGGGTTCCAGTCCCACATCACGCTCTCTTCTGCCTCATCCACCTCTCCCTGTACACGGACTCCTTCCCCTGACCATACAGACGCGGTCTAAGATCCTCCACCCTAAAGAATAAGGAACATCTCCCTTGACCTCACTCTCGTCTCCTCCTGCCAACTCGATTCGCTGTCCTTCCGAGCAAAGCTCTACCCGTGCTCACTGCATCCTTTCACACTTGCCGTTCTTGGTCAGCCACTTCCACTCGGACCCCCTCCTCTTCCCTCCAACAAAACCTCCATGGTCAAGATCACCCACACTGCCAAATCCAAAGTGAATTCTGAGTTCCTGTCTTACTCAACCTGTGGTGAGGGATCGAGATTTTTGCGTCTTTATTTCCTGCTGATTACAGACCAACACTTTTGAGAAAGAGAACACGAAGGAACAGCTAGCTACAAGAATGAGGACGTGCTCGGGCGAGATGGCTATGAACGTAGCTGAATGCCTACTCTGAATTTCTAGAACATGTCCCCCGTGAACCAGGCTCTGCTCTAGATCCCACACTCTCTGGCTTAGGGTGGGCCAGTGATTGGGGGCCTTCTAAGAGGGAAATTTGGACAAAGAGACGCAGACGTGTACAGAAGGAAGATGGTCATGTGTGTGAAGAGGCAGAAATGGAGGGTACAGCCATAAACCAAGGAATGCCAAGGCTTGCCAGCAACGGGCAGAAGCCAGGAAGAGGCAAGGCAAGAGGCTTAGGCTTCCCTAGAACCTTCAGAGGGCACATGGTCCCTACAACATCTTCTTTCTGGACTTGCTGTCTCCAGACCAAGAGACAATAAATTTCTGTTGTTTTAAGCCACCTGGAGAAACCAGTACGACCCGCAGTTTCCGGCCTGGACTGCTCCCCTGAACACCAGAACTCTCTTCGCACATCCATGTCCTTGACGTTCCCTGCAGCAGTCTCAAACGTGACATGTCCCTAACTGAACTTTTGGGTTTTCTTTCCCAGATCCTTTTCTCCCGGTACACGGCAGCGGCCTCCTGCCAGCTGTTCAGGCCAAAAACGTAGGCGTCATCCTCGATCCCTCTCTCACCGCTGCCCCCACATATCCGATCCATCAGCAGTTTCTGCCAGCTCTACGTTCTAGATATTTCCTCCCCTTCTACCAGCCATCATCACCTCTTGCCTCACTAGAATGTTCCAAAAGGGCAAGGACTTAGTCTGTTCATGGCTCTCCACGGGACCTGGAACATCGTGGGCATTCCATAAATACTTGCTAGATCAATGAATGAAATGAAACCTTATTAATTCAAACATTCCCCTGACTGAGAGTTTGTGATCATGTAAAGAGCGGTTACCAAGCCCAGCAACAGTAAAATGAAGATAAGGAGGCATTTTAACTATGTGGGACAATAAACTGTTTACAAGGAATATGTTAACCCTAAATCATTTCATACTCACGAGGGTCCCCAGGTTTCCCTTTTAAATGACCTGGTTTACTTGGTGGTTATACAGAGCCCAGGTCCTTCCTAATTCAATACATTTAAAGCATAGTCTTCAAAGTAATATCAGTGCATTTCCTTAAAAGAAAAGGCATCATCTACCACTCAAACTTTTGCAGTGACCTCTGAGAGCATACATACACATGCTAGAAACACCCGAGCTCCTCGGTGTTTCTCGTCTCCACCGTGGCTCGCCTGGCATTCCAAAAATGCATCTTGAAGTACTCAAGCCTTTTGACACTGAAGAAAGCATGCTAGAAGCTGGGACTGGTTTGAAAAAATGAGATAGCCACTCTCTCAAGCAGTTCTCTGCACACCCCACTGAGCCCGCAGCAGCGCCTTCCTCCCCTAGACGACATGATCCCTATAATGGGTGGCCCACGTTTGCCATTTTCCCTGTGAGGTTGTCGCATGCGGTTCGTACCTCTGACGTTCAATTGAGTTCAGCAAATACTTCCTGCAGCCTGATCTTGGGTCGGACACAGGGCCAGTGCCAAGGGCTCAAAGATGAGTAAACAACACATAGTCCCTACCCTCCAGAATCTTCCACTGGGGGATAAGTATATTAGTCATATTAATTATATTGGGATTATGTTCACATAACCAGACTATAACGAAAGCTTGGTTGAGGCGGGTTTAAGGCGCTGTGTAGAGAAAGGTAAAGGAATAGGTAACTCCCTCGAGGGAGAGAGATGGTGGCATGAGAGATGGCCTGAGTCCACGAAGTGGACAACACAGGGAAAGCAGGAAGCCCAGCACATCCATGTATGTGTGCTGGATCACAAACCAAAAATTACGTGAAAAAAACTCACATAATCTACAGAATAACCCCAGTGGCTAGAATTCTGGTTCCTAGCCACCAAAACCACACAAGTTTCAAGGTTCAAAAATCAACTAATTGCATGCGTCTGCAGAATGAGACCTGACGTTGATGAAAGGGTCAGATGGGGATGAGGACAGACGTGGGGAGGCCGGCACTCCCTGGAGGAGAGTTTGCTGTGCAGAGAGTTGGAGCACCCCTAGCGCAGAAGATCTCAACAGCAACACATGAAACATTTTGTGCTGGAGAATTCCTTGTCTCAGGGGGCTGTCCTGTGAGCCCTAGGATGTTTGGTAGCCCCTCTGGTGTCTTAGCTCGGGCTGCTAGGGCGAAAATACTCGAGATGGGTGACTTAAACTACAGAGATGTATCCCACAGTTCTGGAAGCTGGAAATCTGCCATCAGAGTGCCAGAGTATGGGGATTTCTGGTGACAGTCCTCATCCTGGTTTGCCGATAGCCACTCTCTCGCTATATCCTTTTTTTTTTAAGATTATTTATTTATTTATTTGACAGAGAGAGAGATCACAAGTAGGCAGAGAGGCAGGCAGAGAACGGGGGAGGGAAGCAGGCTCCCCGCTGAGCAGAGAGCCCGACGAGGGACTCGATCCCAGGACCCTGAGCTCACGACCTGAGCCGAAGGCAGCGGCTTAACCCACTGAGCCACCCAGGCGCCCCTATCCTTTTTTTTTTTTAATTAGGTTTTTTTCTTTTCAACATTTTTTACCAATTTTATTTGTATTTATTTATTTTTTAAGATTTTACTTATTTGAGAGAGAAAGAGCAGGATAGGGACAGGCAGACTCCTCCCTGAGCCCAACGCGGGCCTCACACTCCAGACCCTGAGATCAAGACCGCAGCTGGGCTGGAGGTGGGGCTGCCCTTTGAGCCACTCCCCGGAGCCCCCATCGGGGTCACACTGCCCATAAGCTGGCCCGTCCGCAGGAGGAAGTGTGAGCAATCTCCTGATTGAGTCAAAGGGTTGGCACCACATCAGATCTCTCTCCTGGGCCCACAGGCCCGCTTTCCCACAGCGTATGACCCCACTCGCCTACCTGGACTTCCCTCCATTTGCCTCTAGGCCTAGGGTGGGATCTGGCCCCTGTTTCTCACAGGCGTCCCCACCTGGGCTGACCCCTGTGGCTGGGACACCCCCCAGCCCCCCTCCCCCTCTGGTTTATCTCCCCTTCTGTGGCCCTCACCCACCGTACCCCGCTCCTTCCCCGCTCCGACCTCCACTTGTCAGCACTTCAGCCTGGCCTGTGACCCATAGCTCGAGGACCCTCCCTGGACCGAGTGGGCCACACACTGCTCCTTCCACTGTCCCTCTGCCCTGAGCTCCCAGGCTTTGGCCAACACCTGCCCTAAGGAATACTTGCCAGAAACCAGTGGCTGCCCACCCCAGGGCCCCACTGTCACCGCCACCCTCCCCTTGCCCCTCCACCTCTGTCCACACTGCCTGACTCCCTCCTGCCTCACCCTCCCTGTCAACTCAGCCCTCAAACCCTGGGCCAGGCTTCCCCTCTTCCCTGCTCCCAGGCGCTACCAGAATTTCTCAGAGGGATCCAGACCCCTCCATGAGGATTACCAGGGGCCCTTGTTTAAAATGCAGTGACAGAGACAGAAGCCAGACACAGGAGGACACACACTGTGTGATTCCACCTATCGGAGGTCCCCGGAGGGTCAATCCACAGAGACAGAAATCGAGGTGGCTGCCAGGGGCTGGGGGAGGGGGAGCGGGGATTGAGTGCTTCATGGGACAGAGTTTCTGTTTGGAAAGGTGAAAAAGTTCTGGAGGCGGCTGGTGGTGATGGCTGCCCACAGTGTGAACGTCCTTAATGACACCAGGCTGTGCACTTGAAAAATGATTAGAATGGTCAAGTTTCAATTATGCATATTTTGCCACAATAAAAAAAAAATGCTACGGGGCGCTTGGGGGGCTCAGTCGGTTAGGCATCCGCCTTGGGCTCAGGTCATGATCCCAGGATCCTGGGATCAAACCCACATCGCATCCTGCTCCCCACTTGGCAGGGAGCCTGCTTCTCCCTCCCCCTCTGCCTGCTGCTCCCCATGTTTTCTCTCTCTCTCTGACAAATAAATAAAATCTTTAAAAAGGGGGGGATGCGCCTGGGTGGCTCAGTGGGTTAAAGCCTCTGCCTTCCGCTCTGGACATGATCCCGGGTCCTGGGATCGAGCCCCACATCGGGCTCTCTGCTCAGCGGGAAGCCTGCTTCTCTTCCTCTCTCTCTGCCTGCTTGTGATCTCTGTCTGTCAAATAAATAAATTAAAATCTTAAAAAAAAAAAAAAAAGAAAGAAAAGCAACGACACAGCATCTTAGGAGTCCCACAAGGAAGCCCTGTTTTTAAGCAGCTCCCCCCACCCCACCCCCGAGGGTCTCTGTGAGAACCAGGAGCTGCCGCCCCCTCCAGTCCCAGGGCTGCTCAGCTCGGCCTTCCTGATCTGGACCGTCGTCGCTCGGCACAGGAGAGATGGCAGGGGTCTCCCTTCTCCCACTCTCGCACCTGCCAAGAGCTGCCTGCCAGGACCAGCCCGCGGGCCCCGTGAGAACGTGTGAGGAGGTTGCTGACTTCCGAGGGGCTGGGGTTCTAACCTGGTGAAGGAGAGGAAGTTACAGAGACGGGGGCAGGGAGCCCACGGAGCCCCTGATCCCCGACCCCATCCCTCAAGGCTTTCCTGAGGGGTGAGAGCTGCATCAGACCCTGAGGAATAGTTGGCCTGGCGGGGAGGGGCGGGGGTGTCCTGGGGCACTGCTGGCCAGAGGAATTACACACGTGAAGGCCTCTGGTCCGTGTGAAAAGGGCCGGAAGGGAGGGCTGGGGGGTGTGTGCCAAGAACAAAGGGAAGCCTGGTCAGAGGCCTCCCGGGCCCTGGTGCAGAGCAGCCTAGAACCTCGGTTGCTGGGCTGGGAGGAACTCCCCTCCACAGGAGACAGTGTCATCTGAATGCACAAAGCTCTGGGCCTCCTTATCTCCTCACACTATTCCCGTGGTTTCCTGGGACGGCCTCCTGCCCCCCACAGCCCGGGCCAGGCAGGTCTGGTCTGCTCGCACATTCCATCTTCCAGCTACAGCTGGGCTGGGGGTGGGGGGAGGGAGGGACCCGACCCTGAGAGCTTCAAACCAAAACTGGCCCCCAGTTCCCTTCCGGGCCAGTGCTCTCCCGCAGCCCCCCCAGGTAGCCCCCAGCTCTCACCGGGGCCATGTGAAACCCTTTCTAGACCCCGGGAGAGCATTGGTGGAAAAGGGCCTCTTCTTTTCCTCTCTCCTTCTCCTTTGCCTTTTCCGAATTGACCACCCTTGGCCGTGCTTAGAAAAGAGAGCGTGCGCCCTACAAAATCACTTTAAAATAAGACCTGCCAGGCCTTGGAATGCAAGAGTTTCACTAAGGTCCACGGTGAAGATGAGAAGAGACGCCTACTTCAGAACTTACTGTAATAAGATAGTTGGACAAATTCTCAAATGACTTTTTTTTTTTTTTTAAAGAGACCCACTTCCTTGGGTAGTTTGGGGTCTGGTAAAGTGATAAATGCACCAGGAAATCACCTCAACGGGAATGTCAGCCCAACGATTTTGCCTCAGGTGCAAGGAGGGTTGGCAGGTTGCCAGACTGCTCAGGACCCTTTTTATTAAGATGTCCCTCTGGCTCTCTGACAGCCTGTCACTATGCATGGGGCAGCGGTGGGGGGACACATCCTGGAAAAGCAGCAGAGTTCTCTTTCTAGAACTGGCTCTCCAAGTGGGTGATCCAGCCCTCTGTGCAATCTTGTCCTTTTCCCTGTTTTGCTGTGAAACTATTCTCGAAAGTATTCCAAAGTGGCTTTAGGGGATATTTATATCTCAACTATTTTTCGCTTCAATAAAAAGTGAGGGCAACTTTGGCCAGGGCCAGGGAGTTGGGAATCAGAGGAGAGAGCGATAAGATACCAGGTGCCCTTCTGACTAACTCCAGATTTGTAGAAGGATTTTCACCGCCTGCTCTCCCCATTTCTAGGGGGAGGGCAGGAGACAGGACTCGGGGAAACCTGGAGCACGCAGACCCTGCTTTCTGCCAGGCAGGGCAGCCCTTAGCTCACTGCCCGTGACCACTGTTGGGGGAGGGGGGGCAGGCAGGACCCAATGGACTGCTGTCCTGGACAGTGAGAGCTACAGAAACCTCATCCTTGCTATGCTTGCCTCTGCCCCCTTTCTACATACGTCCTCCCAGCAACTAATACTTTAGGGATGGGAGAAAACAAAGCTCAAGGGTTAAATTGCATTCGGGGCTTGTGTTCCAGTTCATTCTAGGTACATCAGTTCAGAGGCTAATCAAGCAAACTTGGGATCAGCAGAGGATTGCTTGACCCTTTCTGAAAGGCCCTGAACTCTGAAGGCCTGACCTCTGTCCCCAAACAGGGCCTTCCTTCCTGAGCTCTCTGCTATGCGAGGAATTCTGCATGCAGTAAAAATTTTTTTAAAATCCCCCCCGCCCCTGGATTTGCTGCTTTTGGATCTGACCAAGTCAGAATGTGTGGCGCAGAGGAATGCTCGTTGCCTGGGCAAGGTCAGCCATGCACAGGAAAGCAGATCTCAGAAAACAACGTCCTCAACCTTCCCAAAAAAGCCCAGCAGCTGCCTTCCAGGAGCAACCAGACGGAAGAGCTGAGCAGCTGGGAGAGCTGCGGGCCTGATCCTTCACCAGGAGGTAACTAGGATGAGAAAGAGTTAAAGGCTGAACTCTGTCCTCAAAGAATTCATATGGAGAAATCCTCATCTCCAGCACCTCAGAAGGGGACTGTGTCTAAAGACAGGTCCTTCAAGAAGTGGCTGAGGTAAAAGTAAGGTCATTAGAGGGGGCCGAGTCAGTAGGACTGGCGTCCTACCCACAAGAGGCCAGAAGGACACAGACAGAGAAGGAAGATGCTGAGACATTATCCAGAAGCTGAGGAGAGAGGCCTTGACCTTGGGCTTCTGGCCTCCAGAACTGTGAGAAAATAAGATTCGGTTGTTTCAGCCACCTGGTCTATGGCACCTTGTTTCGACGGCCCTCACAGGTGAAGGCCAAAGAGGGAGCTGCAGACAGCCTCCTCCACCTGTCTGAAGAGGAGAACAGAAGAGCTAAAGGAAAGTGAATCTGCTGCGAGTGTGAACAGTCGTGATGGTTGGGGGCTGGGTCCACGTAGCTACATTTCCCAGGATCCCCTTCCCTCTAGGGTCCCGGGTCAGCACGGGCCCCGAGAGAAATGTGTGGACATTCGGAAGGTTTGGAAGGCGCAGGAGAAGCGCCGCCATCTTGTTCTGCTCTGAAGGAGGCTCAGGGCCCGCACACCCCATCCGTGCCGTCGCCGTCCCGCTGACCCTCCTTGTTGGCGTGGGGCAGCCGCTGGACCTGCAGCAAACCCAGCTCCCAGGCCAGGTGAATGCGGCTCTGGGATGAGGGCCCCAGCTTGCCCCTCGGGTTTCCCCTCCAGGTCATCGTGAAGGAGGCAGGCAATGGGGGCCAGACATGGTTCCGGGCTGTCCGCCCGCTGTCCCTCCCTGATCCGGCCCAGATGAGACCCAGGACGGCACCTTACACAGACCGCAGACTGACCTCCCACCGGCCCGGGCGCTCGGGCCCCGGGGATAGAGCCCCTCTTCTCCCTATAGCTCACGGACGTTTCATTTCTCTCATCAAATCTTGGCTGATACAATAATCAACAGGAAAAACAGTCTTAGTAAGCTACCTGAACAGGTGCACGTTTAAGACAAATAACCCGATGATGTCCCATATGTTTAATTCTCTGAGATAGGGGCGCCTGGGTGGCTCAGTGGGTTGGAGCCTCTGCCTTCGGCTCAGGTCATGATCCCAGGGTCCTGGGATCGAGCCCCACATCGGGCTCTCTGCTCAGCAGGGAGCCTGCTTCCTCCTCTCTCTCTGCCTGCCTCTCTGCCTACTTGTGATCTCTGTCTGTCAAATAAATAAATAAAATCTTTAAATAATAATAATAATAATAATTCTCTGAGATAGCGGTGTCGGTGAGTAAGCATGATGGGGTCAACATTGTGCCTCTCACCACACGCAAATCTCAAAGCCTGTTCTTTTCCCAGCTGCTGTTCTCGGCTATGAATTCTCCCACACCGCTCTCCTTCGCTTCCATTCCTCCGTTCCTCTTGCATCATCTAGGCTAGACCCTCAGGGCTTCCTAGGCTAGACCCTTCAGGACCCTTCCTGCCTCCACATCTCCTACCCACTACCTGCTGCTGGTCCCAAACCCCTGCTTCTAGAAAGCCACGCTGCAACACGCTTCAGAGGCGAAAGACCAAGACCAAACCCTCTGCCTAGATGTTTAGACCTTTTACAATCTGTCCCCACCCTACTGCCCCCGCATCCTCCCCACTGCTCTTCAATACGTGCCCCCTACAGGGTGAGGTCAGTCTCACCTTCCCTGCTCGGGGCCTGCCAGGCCTCTCCGTCCCTGGGCCACCCCTCAGGTTGTCTCCGTGTTGCAGGACCTCTCATTGTGCGAGGCTCAAAGCTTGCCTCCTTCACGAAACCTTCCTTCAACAAGGCCATCAGAGAAAGGACTCTGGAGCCAGCCAGCCTGGATTCGAACCCTGCCTTTGCCCTTACGAGCTCTCCATCACTCAATCTTTCTGCCCCTCAGATGCCTTCATTGTAAAACAGGCATGTAACCTGCCTCACAGGGTTTTCATGAGGATCCACGAGTTAAGTCACATAAAGCCCTCCCACCATGCCTGACATCTAGAAAGTGCCTGATAAGAGTTAGTCCTTATTTTATTTTTATTTTCATTATTGTCTGACCCTTCAGCCCATCTCCAACCCTCTTCTCCCCTGCGTTTCTACACCTAGAATAGCAGAGATCACATCACTCAAGCACATTATTCAGAGTTGATTTTGTACCGTTCAGTACAATTTCGTGTGTAACAAAGAGGAACAAGAACAGTCTATCGGTAATCAGAGCATCAAAAAGCAATAGCTTATTCACGAGCATAAAATATTCCTCATTCCTAATGTGCAGGATAAGCAGGAGAACGTTCCCTGCTTTTTCCTGATAGCATTTAACCCCTAAAAGGCCTAGGAGGAAAAAGATGAAAATAACTGTCAGGAACATAAAGAAAGGAGAACGCCTGCCCAACCCCACCCCCCATCCCCCGGCACCACAACAGTCCTGAAACTCATCCCCCTGGTGCATCTGAACACCAAAATGTGACATTTTTGAAGACATGGTTTTCACATGAAGAACTGCTTGGAGGGTGGTCTGATCGGAGGAAGGGACCTCAAGCCTGCATCCGCTCCTCCTGAAATTGAACCGCACCCAAGTTAGGGGAGATCCTAGAGTGCCACTAGATGGTGACAGCATCAGGTGGGGGGCGGGGGGGTGTCCCTGGTGCCTTGCAGGCTCCCTGCACTCCCTCCCTGGGACTTCTGGTTTACTGCCCAGACTCCTGAAGGCTCCTGAATTAGCCAGTTCGTAGTTCAAGATAATATGAAAGTCACGCAACACTCCACTTTTTCAGGACTCCCTTTCTTCAGCTTTAAAATGAGGAGATTAGGGGCTTCTGGGTGGCTCAGCGGGTTAAAGCCTCTGCCTTTGGCTCAGGTCATGATCCCAGGGTCCTGGGATCGAGCCCACATCGGGCTCTCTGCTTAGCAGGGAGCCTGCTTCCTCCTCTCTCTGCCTGCCTCTCTGCCTACTTGTGATCTCTGTCTGTCAAATAAATAAATAAAATCTTTAAAAAATAAAAATAAAAATAAATAAATAAAATGAGGAGATTAGTGGAACCAGAGGGGAGATAACGAAGCACCCAGTTCTGAAATTTTGCAGTGTTTTCTTTTTTTTTTTTTAAAGATTTTATTTATTCAGGGCGCCTGGGTGACTCAGTGGGTTGGGGCCTCTGCCTTGGGCTCAGGTCATGATCTCAGGGTCCTGGGATCGAGCCCCACATCGGGCTCTCTCCTTGGGGGGAGGGAGCCTGCTTCCTCCTCTCTCTCTGTCTGCCTCTCTGCCTACTTGTGATCTCTGACTGTGAAATGGATAAATTAAATCTTTAAAAAAAATATTTAAAATAAATAAATAAATAAATAAATAAAAGATTTTATTTATTCATTTATTTACTTACTTATTTGAAGGAGGGTGCGGAGAAGGAGCAGAGGTAATGGGACAAGCGGACTCCAAGCTGAGTGCAGAGCCCAGCTGGAAGGGTGGTTCCCACAACCCTGAGATCATGACCTGAGTCAAAATCAAAAATCAGACGCTTAACGAACTGAGCCCCCCCAGGCACCCCAGCACAGTGCTTTCTGGACAGTCAGAGCAGGCAAAGGCAGCCAAGGAAGGCTTTAAGGGTCTAGTTTTTGCCCCAAGCAATCTACAGATTCAATGCAATCCCTATCAAAATTCCAAAGGCATTTTTCAGAGAAACAGAAAAAAACAATCTTAACATTTGTAAAGAGCCACAAAAAAAAAGCCAAAGCAATCTTGAGAAAGATGAGCCATGCTGATTTCACTTCCTGATTTCAAGCTACATTACAAAGCCACAGGAATCAGAACGGTAGGATGTTGGCTTAACAGCAGACACACAGATTAAAGGAACAGAATAGAGAGCCCAGAAACAAACCCATGCATTTATGGACAATCAATTTATGACAAAGGAGCCAGGGATATACCACTGGGAAAGTATAGTCTCTTCCATAGGTGAGAGTCTGATCTCCCCTTTCCCCGTGAGCAGAGCAGTATCAGAAAGAAGGGAGAAAAAAACAGAGCTTTAACTTAGCCTTGAAGCATCTGGTACCTGAGCTCTCCTGGCTGAGAGGTGCCAAAGCCAAGGATGGATATGGCAAGGTACAGGGCTTACCTGGGTTCAAGGCCCAGCTCTGACACAAGGGAGTGCGGGGAGCCTGCAAGGCACCAGCAAGCTGTGAGGCCTCCGCTTTCCCAGCCATTGCGTAAGGCTAATACTCACGCTTACTTTACACATGTATTGATTAAAGTGTAAGTCACTTTGCACAGAACCCAAACCAAAGGAGGTGCTCAGATCATTAGGCTATTCAGCAAATGTGGACTGGTGTCTACAAAATGATAGACTCTATTCCAAGGCACTGGGGCACAATCTTAAAAAAGACTCCACCTTACAGAGTTGGACTTTGGGAGGAAAAGACAGATAAGAAGAAATAACCAAAATAAAATAAGATTTTTCTCAAAGCACAGGAGAAGAATGTGAAGAAAAATCAAGCAGGATAAATGAGACAGGAAAAGGGTTGTGGTTTTAGGTAAAGTCCTCAGAAAAGGCCATTTCTCCATTAGGAGAAAGCAACCAGGAGGGGACACCTCAATCCTCATTGCCCGTACCAACAGAGTATTTCTCTTGGTGTCCAGATGGACATTTCTGCTCAACCATACCTCCCAAAATTGCATGTCCTAGCTGTAAGAGAACTTGGAGATTCTCTCTTTCATTTTGTTGATGAAGGACTGAGACCCAGAAAGGTGGGTGGACAAACCCAGGGCTACCCAGCTCAGAGACAGAAGTTGATCCTGCCTCTAAGGCCAACGTTCTTGCCTCTCTTGTAGCCCATTGTCTCTGACCGTATAAACCCGCCACCTGGAGCCTGGAAGCCTTCTCTGTAGCTCAGAGTTAATGGCTGTGTAGTCTGAATATTTCTCATCCAGACGCGTCCGACAGGAAAAAGAAATATATCATAGATTTACAAGAAGACATCCATGAACCAGTGACCCCCATTTCAAGAATTAAGAGTGAGGGGCACCTGGGTGGCTCAGTGAGTTAAGCCTCTGCCTTCAGCTCAGGTCATGATCTCAGAGTCCTGGGATCGAGCCCCTCATCGGGCTCTCTGCTCAGCGAGGAGCCTGCTTCCCCCTCTCTCTCTCTGCCTGCCTCTCTGCCTACTTGTGACCTCCATCTCTGTGTCAAATAAATAAACAAAATATTTTTTTTTTAAGAATTAAGAGTTGAGAGGCCACTGCTTCCAGTGATCACTGGGTACCAAGAATCCCATCATACACAAAGGCAAACACCACCTGAAGCCACTTATACAGCACTCCTAGGCTGTAAGACCATCATCAAAAAAAACCAAAAATCTGTTTCCATTCTCTTTTTTTCTCCTTAGATTGTCACTAAAATGTGAAAACAAAATTGTGGATTGTGCTGAATCCTTGAACCCCTCAGAAGACCCCCGCAGAGCCCAGTGCTCTCACCGGGACGTCCTTAAAGGGCTGTTTCTCTTAGGAGAGAATTCCTTGCCCCCATCAGGGACATTTCTAAGAACCACCAAGGCTAAAGGGAGTGGCAAGAGCTGATCAACCAGTTTTCCCTTGGCAGCCCAGCTGCCCTGCGCTAGAAGGACGGCGGCGGGAGCTGAACACCTCAGCACAGCTGTCGGGGACGCAGGAACATCAGTGGACCCCTAAGGTGGGGACCTCAACTCTCCACCCATCCACTCAACAGACACGAACTGAGTGCCTGCTGTGTGCCAGGCACTGAGGATATGACAGGAAACCAAACAAAGCCCCTGACAACACAGCACTTCTAAGGAGGAAGAAGGAAGTGAAGGAATTGGGGAATTAACAAGCATGGGAGAGCGTTAAGTAAGTGGGTAAGAGGCACAGGCGGTGCCTGAGGTCGGGGGAAGGAAGGTTTGGTACTTCAGGTAAGGTCCCAGAGAAGATCTCTCTGGTCAAGCAACACTGGAGGGCAAAGAGTTCGTCAAGGAAAGAACATTCCAGACATAGTTCCCAGCAAATGTAGAAGCCCTGAGCTGGAAGAGCAAGGAGACCCTGGAGGCCGGAGCTCATTTCCGGAGGAGAGTTGGGGTCAGGAGAGCAGTGAGGGCCAACAGACCTTTGCAACCCCTTGAGATCTCCCTCAAGTGAGACAGGGAGCAAGGGAAGGTCGTGAGTGAGGAGTGACATGATTTGACTAATGCTTTAAAAGGACGGAGCCTGGGGCGCCTGGATGGCTCAGTGGGTTAAAGCCTCTGCCTTCGGCTCAGGTCATGGTCCCAGGGTCGTGGGATCGAGCCCCGCATCGGGCTCTCTGCTCAGCAGGGAGCCTGCTTCCTCCTCTCTCTCTGCCTGCCTCTCTGCCTACTTGTGATCGCTGTCGGTAAAATAAATAAATAAAATCTTTAAAAAATAAAATAAAAGGACGGAGCCTGATGCTGTGCTCAGGGTGCTCAGACCAGAGAGTACCCAAGGCAGAAACAGGGAGAGCGGTTTGGAAACAGTTGCCATCCTCCCAATGAGAGACAAGGCGGCCATGATCAAGGCATTAAGGACAGAGATGCGGAGAGGGGACTAGATTGAGGATCTGGAAGACGGAGGCAATGGAAATTGGTAATCACCTATGTACAGGCTGTAAAAGAATTAGGGAAGTCCACGGGATGCCTGGGTGGCTCAGTCGGTTAAGCATCTGCCTTCAGCTCAGGTCATGATCCCAGAGTCCTGAGTCCCGTATGGGGCTCCTTGCTCAACAGGGAGCCTGCTTCTCCCTCTGCCTGCTGCTCTCCCTGCTTTTGCTCTCTCTCTCTCTCTCTCTCTCTCTCTCTCTCTGTCTCCCTGACAAATAAATAAATGGAATCTTTACAAAAAAAAAAAAAAAAAAAAAAAAAAGAATTAGAGGAGTCCAGGGTGATGACAAAGTTTCAGCCTGACCAACCTGGGGGTAACACTGACGTTCACGGAGAGAAATACGGTCTGTGGGAGGTACCCAGTGGAGGTGGAGAGAAGGGAGAGGAAGAGAGAATTTTACCACCAGGCGTTTAAGCTCTGTTTATTTTTTTTTAAGATTTTATTTATGTATTTGACAGAGAGAGAGATAGATCACAAGTAGGCAGAGAGCAGGCAAAGAGAGAAGGGGGAAGCAGGCTCCCCACTGAGCAGGGAGCCTGATGTGGGACTCGATCCCAGGACTCTGGGATCATGACCTGAGTCAAAGGCAGGGGCTTAACCCACTGAGCCACCCAGGCGCCCCTAAGCTCTGTTTCTAATTAGTAAAGTCAGCCTTGCACAGGAGATGGTCCACATGGTCCAGCAGTCCCCCTGCTGGGTATATACTCACAAGAATTAAAAGTGGGAACTCGTGCAGGTGCATTGTACACAGCCCACGTTCCGAGAAGCCTCATTCACAACAACCAAAATGTGGAAGCCCCCCAAACATCCATCAGCAGATGAATGGATAAACAAAATTGGACATGTGTATCCAATGGAGTATGCTTCAGCTTGCTACAGCATGCACAAACCTTGCAGACCTCACGCTCAGTGAAATCAAGCCAGATGCAAAAGGACAAATGTAGGATTCCACTGATACGAGGGACCCAAAGCGGTTAAATTCAGAGAGGCAGAAAATGAAACGGGGGTTGCCAGGGACTGGAGGGAGGAGGGAAGGGGGAGGTAGTGTTCAATGGGTCCAGAGTTTCTGTCGGGGAAGATGGAGATGTTCTGGAGATAGACGGGAGCAACGGCTGCACACCAGTGTGAGTGTCCTTGATGCCACCAACCGAACACCTCCAACGGTTAAAACGGAAAGCTTTATATTATGTATACTTAATGATTTTTTTTTTAAATAGGTGGTGATCTCACAGCTTAGTTCACTGACAAGGGCTCTAGAAGGTGTGCAAACACAAACGCAAAGGAAAAATGATCCTAGAGTTGTCCCATGGTGAGCTGTGGGGCCAGGAGTACACGCATCCATTCCTCCAAGTGGCTTTGGAATAAGGGGAGGGAGAGCCTCACAGGAGGGGCAGGGGCCAAACGGGAGCCTGTTCCAGGCAGAAAGGACAGTGTGAAAGAGGACAGGACTGGGGCGCCTGGGTGGCTCAGTCAGTTAAGTGTCCAACTTTTGATTTCAACTCAGGTCATGATCTTAGGATCGTGAGATCAAGCCCCACACTGGGCTCCTCACTGAGCAGAGCCTGCTTGGGATTCTCTCTCTCTCTCCTTCTGCCCTTTCCCCTGCTCACTGCATTCACACACTCTCTCTCTCAAATAAATAAATAAAATCTTTAAAAAAGAAGAAAAAGAAAAAGAAAGAAAGAGGACAGGACTGGAGTAAGATGCTCAGAGAAGCAAAGTGAGCAAAGAAGATTGAAACAGCAGGAACAGGCACAACGTGGCACGCAATGTGGGAGGCCTGACGACAGCCTTGGTGACCAAGGGCAAGAGCCCGTGGCGAGGAGTCCCACTTGAGGCTGATGAAGGACCGCACTTAGCAGCAGCTCAGACCGAACCCTTACAGTGCGTCTAAGCAGCGTACAGGGACTAAGTGACTCAGTCCTCACAGCCACCAACACTGTAAGGGGAGTCCCCCAGTCATCCCCGGTTCACAAAGGAGGACACTGGAAACCACCCAAGGTCAGAAAGGCAGAAAGAGGATTCAGGCAGTGCAGCCCTGCAGCCGGGCTCTCAGTCTCTCATCTACGCACCTCCCGATGGCGGGCAGTGGGACCCACAGCCCTGAGGTCAGCTTCCCAGGATTCTACCCTTCCAAACTCACTCGAACATTTAGGACACCGTGTGACTGGGTCAATGTCTTGATTCAAGAGCCCCGCTGGGGGGCCCCTGGGGGGCTCAGTCATTAAGCGTCTGCCTTTGGCTCAGGTCATGATTCCGGGGTCCTGAGATCAAGCCCTGCATGGGGCTCCCTGCTCAGTGGGAAGCCTGCTTCTCCCTCTCCCTCTGTGCTCACTCTCTCTCGCTCTCAGTCTCTCCCAAGTAAAATGAATAAAATATTTTTTAAAAAAGAAGAAGAAGATTGGGGCTGGGGGGCGGGGAGAGTCCCTTGGCCCAAACCTCACAGTCTTACCTCAAAGTGCAGCGAAGGCTTTCTGATCAAACCTCCTGATCTGCTTATTTACCAGAATGACTCTCAGCGACAACAGCTGACAGCCGTGTTGCCATAACAAATGCGAGTTGTGTGCTGCTCAAACGCCTCTAACAATCAAGGGAAATGGCAGAATCCTTCTGAGAAGTTGATGTAGAGATAGCTGGAGGCTCGGGGGCAGGAAAAGGGTCGTTTCTGGCGTCCCGGGGAGGTCATGTTGACACAAAACGCAGCCTCAAAGTCCACGCAAGTGTGGGACATGGAAGTGGGTTTGCAAGGAAACATCAGGGTCTGGGGAGAGCCTACGACGCGGTCGGTCAAGGAGTCTCCACCAGGGAGAACTGTGCTCTCACCTCTAGTGTGAACTGAGACCCACGAAGCCACAGCAAGTCCCTCCCAGCTGCACAGATTTTATCTGAATCCCTGCGCTGGGAGGCTTTGCTTCTGCCTTCAGGGCTGGCTCTCGGCAAAGGCTCCTTGATGGAAGCGATACTGTGATCTCAGAGTATACAAGGCCCTTTGAGGAAGGGGCCCCAATCTCAAACACCTTTCAGTCTCGAGACACTTAATCAAGGTTGAGGAAGTACATTGCAGAGCAAGACCTGCCGCATTGGGAAAGCAAACACTGCAACAAGCTAGAAACCACTTCCAGAAGGCGAGAGAGGATTGCCCAGACATGCATGAGCACTAGGAAGCCAGCCAGAAGCTCCTGCCATCATCTGTTTTATGTGCCTGCCACATTGGGCCCAGGGACCTCCCCGGTCTCCACTGGACGTGAAGCCTAGTAGAACCCCAGCCTCGGGAGAGCTGACGCAGGGAGGCCCGGGCACCCCAGGATAGCAAGGGACACAGAGCCCAGACTCAGAGGCTCAGGGAGACCTGGGGGTGCTGATACAAATGCTCAGAAAAACTGGGAGTGGGGTGCCTGGGTGGCTCAGCCGGTTAAGTGGTTAAGCGTCTGCCTTCGGCTCAGGTCACGTCAGGGTCGTGAGATGGTCCTGCAAACACAGGCTCCCTGCTCAGGGGGGAGTCCGCTTGCCTCTCCTGCTGCCTCTCACCCCCTATCGCTTTTGGGTTTGCTTTCTCTGTCTCTCAAATAAATTTTTAAAATCTTTGGGTTTTTTTTTTTAAGATTATATCTATTTATTAGACAGAGAGAGAGAGACAGTGAGAGAGGGAACACAAGCAGGGGGAATGGGAGAGGGAGAAGCAGGCTTCTGCTAAGCAGGGAGCCTGATGATGCAGGGCTGGATCCCAGGATTCTGGGATCATGACCTGAGCTGAGGCAGCCCCCCAACAGCTGAGCCACCCAGGCGCCCTTCAAATGATTAAATAAAATATTTAAAAGAAAGAAAGAGGGGCGCCTGGGTGGCTCAGTGGGTTAAAGCCTCTGCCTTCAGCTCAGGTCGTGATCCCAGGGTCCTGGGATGGAGCCCCGCATTGGGCTCTCTGCTCAGCAGGTAGCCTGCTTCCCTCCCTCTCCCTCTGCCTGCCTCTCTGCCTACTTGTGATCTCTGTCTGTCAAATAAATAAATAAAATCTTTTTTAAAAATTAAAAAAAAGAAAGAAAAAAGAAGGAAGGAGAGAGGGAGGGAGGGAGGAAGGAAGGAAGGAGAGAAGGAGGAAGGAAACCAGGGAGCCCAAGGCACGTGGAAGAGCCCATCAGACACACAGCAGCAGGGGGACCAGCATCAGGGAAGGGAAGGGAAAGGAAATGTCTGCTGGAAGGGAAAGGTGCCGACGGGAAGCTGGGGGGCCGAAATGGCAGCCGGGTCAGGGCAGCATCCCGGGCTAAGCCAAGGGTGTGAACCGCATCCTGAGAGCCAAGAGGAGCCACTGCAGAATGTGAAGCAGGGAGTAACGTGATCTGATTTTTATTTTAGACGGGTCTCTACTTACAGCTCCCTCCACCTGCGGCGGGAAAGATCTGCGAGGGGCAGACCCATGAGGAGGTGATCACAGTCACAAATGAAAAATCTGAGTCAGCAGCTCTGGAGCTCAGAAAAGCAGACTGGAATCCGCAGGCCCCCAGAGGTGACCCCAAGAGAGTCTAGTGTTAGAAAATTAAAGACCCCGGGACAGGTCCATGGGAAATGCTGCCATTTGTGAGCTTTCGAGAAGAGAAGTGCCCACGAAGGGCTTGGGAAGGGAGGGGAGAAGCCGCTCTAAGCACACAGACATGGAGAGACAAGAGATGTCACTTGGCAGAGGACGGGAAAGCTTCCAGGAGGGAGGGCGCACAGTGCCAAGCACCCAGAGACAGCCCTGAGCAGAGTAAGGATTAACCAGAATGGCACTGGGGTGGGGGAGCCCGGGGCAATGGGGGGGCACTGGGGTGAGTGGGAGGCAAGGAAAAAGCGCCCTTTCTAGCATGTTGGCTCTACAGGGACAACCCCGGAGATAGCCAGAGGGGGAGGGGCTGAGGGAGGGGTTCTTTAAACAGGGGAAGAAGGGGTACACAGAGGTATTAGTAGGAAGGAGATGCCAAGGTAGAGGTGGGGGTGCTGGGAGAGAAAGGGTGACTGAACACCATGCACAGAACCCCTGGTGGGATCCTACACGGTGCTGGGATAGGATAGGATGGGGAAGGGGGGTTCCCGGGACAAGGGAAGGGGGGTGAGGGGAGAGCTGATGAGCTCGGACTCCCCAGGAACAGGGCTGTCACTAGGCTCCAGCTGACAGGCTCCACAAAGATTTTCCACTTTTCTAGAAAAGCCATACATTCCCTATTTTCTGTGAAATCTCCTGATTTTTAAATGTGGAGAGCTACCTTAAAAAAACCAGTTTAATTCTTATGCAGGCCCAAATCATGGCTAAGGCCTGGACAGAGCCAAGAGCCGCACCCTCCCACCCTCCCCCAAACCCCCCCATACCCACCCACCACCCACCCCCACTTAGTGCCCTGTGATCCAGAACCTTCCCTTTCCAGTTACTTCTTCCTCTCTCTCGCCCTTCACGTGGTGTCTCCCCTCAGGAAGGCCTCAGAAAGCATTTCCTTTATAGGATCAAAGATATTTCTCCTTAAACTCTAGTTGATCTTCAACAAGACATGGATACTAACTCTTTAATCCTAAATCCTTGGCCTCTGCCCCACCCTGAACACTGAATTCAATAGACAATACCCTGTAAGTCACTTACACCGACCATGTAAATGGTCCACAGCAACCCTCCGTCCAAAAAGAGCCTTGAGAATTCTGCAGCAAGTGCATTCTCTGCAGGATTTTCAAAAAGCTGAAGAGGAAGGAGGACTTGAATTTCTAGGCCCTGGAGAGTGAGGGACTTCTGCGCCTGGAAGACACGGTCCTATGTGGACGCTATCACTGCCCCGGTCTCCAGATGTTTGTGTCCTTACCAAGACCAAAGACGGTTCTCTTAGTCCCACCACCTTCTCTCACCTGCATTTGGGGTGGAAACTGACTGCCCGGCACGGCTGGAGGTTTCCTCAGGTTTATTCTGGTCTTTGCATTCCAGGGCTGATGGTTGTGATGTGTTCTAACAACAAGGACAAGGATTATTAAAGAGTCACTCTTGAAGTCGTCCAATTGATTAACATTTCTCAATGGGTATATAAAAAACCCAGAGGCCCCAACTTTCCCCCCACCACCTCCCAGCCCAGCCCCCTCCACCCTCACTTGGAAGCTCTGCCTGTAGGACAGAGAACAGAATCTTAAGAAGGGAGTTGACAAAAACTGAAAGACATCCTGTGGCGAAAGCCCGGTGAACCTTGTACAAGGAGAACGATGCTATCTCAGGTTCATAAATTTGGCAAGCCCTGTTCCCGTCCTCAAGGATTTTGCAATGGCGGAAGGAGAGAGATAAGGTCCAGTGTAACACTGTGAACAAGGGGCTGTCGAGCAAAGAACGTGTAGAAAGGAGGGTTGTGAGTTCCATCCAGCACTGAGCTAGATGCCATGGGACGGAGTCTGAAGTCCACTGGGAGGAGTTCTTATAATTTTATGTGAGGGCTCTCCAATCCTGGGTGACCACCATCTTGGATGGGGGCTCCCAACAGGAAGGAAAGCCCACCTGGCCATGGGATTCCCTGGTCAAGGCCAAGACTCCATCTGACAACAACATGGAAACCAGGTGGTAGAGAACATGATTGCTACCAAAAGCTCCAGTGAGATGTTCTTTTCATGTGTTTGCACACGTTGAACATCATCCCAAGAAATTACTCTTCCCCAAGAGAAAGCAACTTGGAACTTAATGAGTACAACGAGTCTGGATATTCAACTTCAAACTATTGAATTTTCTTATTCATGCTTCCTTCTCACAGATGGTTGATCTCTCCTGCCCCAAGCTTTCAAAGGGATGTTGGAGGCACTTAAATTTTTCTTCACCATAAAAGTAAGAAAATCCCCTATTAGACCTTCCTAAGGGCTGGAACCATGGATCATTTGTCTCTATATCCCTGTTTGTAGAGCCTAGCAGAGCATCCCAGGCGCTCTGGAAATGTCTGTGGCTAGGAAGGAAGAGAGGAAGGAAGGAAGGGAGGGAAGGAGGGAGGGAGGGAGGAGATAATATTCTTTCAGCTGAATGATGCTTTCATTTCTTCTTTTTTAAGATTTTATTTACTTAGTTGACAGAGAGATCACAAGTAGGCAGAGAGGCAGGCAGAGAGAGAGGGAGAAGCAGGCTCCCTACTGAGCAGAGACCCCAATGCGGGGCTCGATCCCAGGACCCTGGGATCATGACCTGAGCCAAAGGCAGAGACTTTAGCCCACTGAGCCACCCAGGCGCCCCAATGCTTATATTTCTTTAAAAACCAATGGTGTGAAGACTTCCAAGCCTCCTAAAAGCTGCACATACATTAACCCCATTAATCGATGCTGATTCTTCTTAGTCCACAGATTTTTTTAAAATTCTAATAGAGGGACGCCTGGGTGGCTCAGTTGGTTAAGCAGCTGCCTTTGGCTCAGATCATGATCCCAGCGTCCTGAGATGGAGTCCCACATCGGGATCCTTGCTTGGCAGGGAGCCTGCTTCTCCCTCTGCCTCTGTCTGCCTGTGCTCTCTCTCTCTCTCTCTCTCTCTAACAAATAAATAAATAAAATCTTTAAAAAAAAATAGATATAAATTTTTTAAAAAGTTTAAAATTCTAATAGATTAATCAAGTATGAATCATTCTGGAGAAACAATCTTGCCTTTTCCAGAAAGGGCTTGGTTGAGTAACTCTGTTCTATTTCATTTTGTTCAGTTTTCAATTATAAAATGAGACTCAGAAGAAGTTCAAATAACCACAGAAGAAAGGAATGTTTTTTTCTTTCAGAAAGAACTGAATAATAATAGCAAACACATCAGCACTTACCATGTGCCAAAAGCTATTTTATCTTGTATGTTAACTCCTTACGGCAACTCTAGAGACAGTAGCTACACTTACTTTGTTCTACGCAAGAGAAAACTGAGGCCCAGAGAGTTTGAGTAACTTGCCCAAGATCACACAGCTAGGACGTGGCAGTGCTAGGATCTGAAACCAAGCACTCTGGTTCATGAACCCACACTCTAAACCGATAAACCAACCACTCAGGTCCAGCAGCATATATTAGAAAATGAGATAAGTCCGAGCCAAAGTTACTACAATGTCCCAAATAAGAAGTCATCCTGAAGAAACTATGGCTCTTAGCTACATGTATATCTCCTCACATTGTCCTCCTCTTGGAGTAACTTGTGGCCAAAACTTGAGTGCTTTAAAATAACAAAGTAGGAGCACCTGGGCAGCTCAGTGGGTTAAGCGTCAACTCTTGGTTTCTGCTCAGGTCATGATCTCAGGATCGTGAGATCAAGCCCCACATTGGAACCCTTGAGAGATTCTCTCTCCTTCTCCCTGTGTCTCCCCACCCGAGTCCATGCTCTCTCTCTTTCGCAAATAAATAAACAAATAAGACCTTTTTAAAAAGAAGGGGGGGCACCTGGGTGGCTCAGTGGGTTAAAGCCTCTGCCTTCAGCTCAGGTCATGATCTCAGGGTCCTGGGATCAAGCCCGGCATCGGGCTCTCTGCTCATCGGGGAGCCTGCTTCCCTTCCTCTCTCTCTGCCTGCCTCTCTGCCTACTTGTGATCTCTCTCTCTGTCAAATAAATAAACAAAAATCTTTAAAAAATAAATAAATAGGGGCGCCTGGGTGGCTCAGTTGGTTAAGCGACTGCCTTCGGCTCAGGTCATGATCCTGGAGTCCTGGGATGGAGTCCCACATCGGGCTCCCTGCTCCGCAGGGAGCCTGCTTCTCCTGCTGACCTCTCTCCTCTCATGCTCTCTCCCTCTCAAATAAATAAATAAAATCTTAAAAAATAAATAAATAGGGGCGCCTGGGTGGCTTGGTGGTTAAAGCCTCTGCCTTTGGCTCAGGTCATGATCCCAGGGTCCTGGGATCGAGCCCTGCATTGGGCTCTCTGCTCAGCAGGGAGCCTGCTTTCCCTACTCCCTCTGCCTGCCTCTCTGCCTACTTGTGGTTTCTGTCTGTCAAATAAATAAATAAAATCTTTTAAAAATAAATAAAATCAAAAAATAAAAAGAGAGAGAGAGGGTGCCTGGGTGGCTCAGTGGGTTAAACCTCTGCCTTCGGCTCAGGTCATGATCTCAGGATCCTTCGATCGAGACCCTCATCGGGTTCTCTGCTCGGCAGGGAGTCTGCTTCCCCTACTCTCTCTGCCTGCCTCTCTGCCTACTTGTAATCTCTGTCAAATAAGTAAATAAAATCTTTTTTTAAAAAAATAGAGAAAGAGAGAGAGAAATAACAGAGTAATATTACTAAAACTGGCAAAATGAACATTCCATAGTAGCTTAACTGGACAAAGGGGTAGGAAGGGAATTCAGTTCCAATTCACTTTAGAAAATGAAACAATCACGCTTTCAAGCAAATGGCTTTCTGATCCAAATACAAAATTAATCTGAAACTACCAAAACAAGTCACAAGCCTTAAGAATCCTACCTCAACCTGAGGAGGAACCCACTATTCAATGCAGCCATACTGGAGGCACGAGAGATTAACATATCATCCTACATGACCCTAAGCTAGATGCTGTCAGTGACAAAGAACCAGGCCTAGAGAAAACTTGCAGGGGAGGGGGGGTGGACTCTTTCACAGCGCCATTTTGGTTTTATCCTGAATACAGAGGTTGAGAAACATAGAGGAAGGAATGAATGGCATCAAGGTGGGAATAGGGAGGAAAACAGCCATGAAATTAAACAGCGTACAATCCTAAATGCTCTTAAAGCTCTTCCTCTTAAAATGTACTTCTCAATGTGGAAAACATTGTCCTAGGTGGTGTGAGAGCTTGGAAAAGATTAAGGCAGGATCCAGCCCATGACATAGCTTCTATTGTGCCCCAAGGTGGGCCTGATGATAACCTCAAAGCCAAGCAAAGAACCAAACCCACAACTTCAGCTGACATGTTCTGAGCTGATCAAAGGAGAACCCCAGGGGCTGGATGGCAGAGAACACCCTGTTGGCTTGGGACTGGACATCTTGGCTTCGTCATTCCACGGCACAGCCACTTTGCGACAGGAAAGGATGTGGAGGAAGGACAGGCTGCAGCCGTGGAGGTCGTCCTCCCCCACCCCCGCATACTCCAAGACCCCACAGTCCTATGTTTCACTTCTAAAGGTCATGGTGAAATATGTGGAGAAAACGGATTTGTGACTATTCCTCATTATTACTCACTCTGTGCAAAATAATTACCACGTACAGAACACATAGCCATTAAATGGTATTATCACTGTCCGTGTGGCTATGTCAGTAATGGGAATCACTCACAAGTTCCTGGCGAAGTAGAATGATCTGAACACTTTTTTTTTTTTAAGATTTTATTTGACAGGTAGAAATCACAAGTATGCAGAGAGGCAGGCAGAGAGAGAGAGAGAGAAGCAGGCTTCCCGCCGAGCAGAGAGCCCAACGCGGGGCTCGATCCCACGACCCCGGGACCATGACCTGAGCAGAAGGCAGCGGCTTTAACCCACTGAGCTACCCAGGCGCCCCTCAGGGGAAGCATTTGAGCGTGTGCTCCAACTGGTGTGTGTAAGGATGTTTGCAGACACTGGAAATAACCTAAAGTTCCATCTAGAACAATCATTAAACATAGAATTCTTCGTCTATGCCGCGCCATAGTCCGGAACAGTGAAAAAGAATGAACATTGACCTACATATTATTAAAGAGGGTGGGGGAAGCAAATTGCAAAACAAGACAGTTCAATCTTATTTATGGTCTCTTTTATTTTTTTAACCTTTTTTTTTAAGAGTTTATTTTTACGTTATCTCTACAACCAACGTGGGGCTCAAACTTAGAACCCAGAGATCAAGAGTCGCAGAGTTGAAGGCTCTACTGAACGAGGCAGCCGGGGGCCCCGTTTATGGTTTCTTTTCACCCACGAAACCACAGACATCTGCGCTAACGCACAGGTACGCCCAGATGCGCAGAGCAAAGTCTGCTGGGCGCTCGCCGAGAGGACGTCAGCGGGTTACCCTAAGGGGGAACACACAACAGGGTTTCGGGGATGAGGAGGACTTCTTGGACTGTCTCAGTGTTTCCCAAAACTGAATTGCTATGTGGTGTAATTAAAAATTAAATTCTGAGGGGGGGGGGAGATGGGCACAATAGAGAAAAAAATTAAATCTGCCAACGTTGGTCCCAACTGCGTGTGCGTCGGGGTGCAAAATATTTTACCAGCTGTGATTACTTCCACAAGAGGAAGTTGGTTCAGCAAATATTTATTGTGCACCTACTGTGGGCCAGGCACTGTTTGCGACTCTGGAGAAGTATTAAAAAGATCTGCCTCGATGGAGCTTACATTCCGGTGGAGTTCACGGCGGCGTATCTGCTTTGAGGGGAGAGCGGTGCTTCTGGGAGAGAAGCTTGGGCTGGTACCAGGTGCCCAGGGTAGGGGGGCAAGGCAGAGATAGGTTCTAGTCCTCTCTTCTAGGCCAGAGAAAGAGGAAGAGGCAAGACCCAGAGCACCTGGCTGGCCCCTCACTGAACATGGTCTGTGTCGGCTCCAACCAGCTGCACAAGTCGGGGTGTCTCTTGTCAGCTGGGAGGCCGCCCCCCACCACCGCAGAACAAGGAATCACGGAGGGGCGGTGACTCGGGAGAGGCCCACCATCTAGAAAGTGCAGCTCAACTTACTGCAGGGGTCACCTGGCAATATTCACAAATATCAACTCATCATGGGGAGACCCTAAAGCGAACACAAGGTTCTAGGTCAAGTCTCTCTCAATAAAACAAGAAAGAGAAAAAGTGGAACCGAGTGTGTGGGGCAGCCAAGAGATTAACAGTAGAATTCAGGGTGAGAAGGTTAAGGGAATCCTCTGTACCCCAGACCAACCTGCATTTCGAGGGACGGCCAGCAGAGCGCCCACAGTAAATACAAAGGAATGACTCAATAATAGTGAAATTGTCGACATCCTTGATGAGCCAGTAGGGGGAGATTTCAGGCTAGGGTGGGTCTTTCCCAAGGCCTTCAAATCACACCTTATAGGCACCTGGCTGCCCCACCTGAACCCCGGCCCCCTCCCACCCCCGCCAGCTTCCCTGTTAAGCCAGTTCACACGGGTGCTGGAAGGCTCGGGTAATCTGATTGGCCGGGAGATTCGTGTTTGCTAGAGAAGACTGGCTTTGTTAAGATCAAAGTCAGGTTTCAACCTGTTCCTCCCAAACCTACGTGCAGTCCCTCATAGAGCCCGACATAGGGCGTGGTGAGCAGCTTTGCATAGCTCTGATGATTTATAAAATCCAAGTGGGTTTTTAAACTGCTCAGTACAGGATAGTGGAAATTAGGCTAAAGAACCACCCCCACGAGGCACCTGGGTGCCTCAGATGGTTAAGCGTCTGCCTTCGGCTCAGGTCATGGTCTCAGGGTCTTGGGATCAAGCCCTGTGCAGCTCCCTGCTCAGGAGGGAATCTGCTTTTCCCTCTCCTTTTGCCCTTCCCCCACTGCTCCTGCAAGCGTTCCCTCTCGCAAATAAATAAAATCTGTTCTAAAATATTAAAAAAAAAAAAAACCACCTCCACTCCATTTCCACTTTGAATTAAGAGAATCAACTGGGGGGATTCCTGATCCACCCATTTATGTATGGTCTCTCCCTCCACAGGGAAGACCTTCCTCCCTCCGGGACCTTGTGGTCTGTGGATAAGGAACCAGCACAAACACCAGGTCAGCCGCCCATGGCCAAGTCTGCGCTGGGCTGAGAATGGTATTTCTTTCTTGACCAATGGACATTGCCCAAACACACCTGCCCCAGATTAAAACACACGAATCCTCACCCACTTCCCCAGGAGATTTCTGATCTCAGTGCCTCAAAATCTGCTTTCTAGAAGGACTTTGCCCAAACCTGAGAAAGATAAACACCTTCACCACACCCCAGCCTGGCTGTCCTCGAAGGAGGCTTGGAAACGCTGTGAAAGGCATGCGTGGGAATGCTTTGTGCTGGGACCCCGAAGATGCTCTCCTGCGCTCACAGGCCTGTATGTCACAGCCAAGTGCTTCCCAGCAAAGTACACAAGGGCTTTGTCTCATTCTGCAATGATGGGCACTGGCCATGGGGCTACGGGGGCCACCGCTGTGTTTGTCCCACTCCAAGAGAACAGCCTGGGGGGGAGGGTAGCTTGCCACCACAAATTGCCGGCCAGCCCCACCTTGCTTCAGGTGGAAAACACAACTCTGCGCATCCTGGCTGGGCTTTCCGGTCCAGAATTTCACTAGGAAGGAAGGGAGGGAGGGGCAAGAAGGAGAGGGGACAAAAGAAGGCGCTTTCTTCGTATTGCTCTCTTAATAAAACAAAGCCTGGTCAGGGCACTCCATATCTCATCAGAAAGACACACGTTTTAAATTAATACAAACAAAAATAATCAATTGGGAACAGAAAAATCAAGTTAAATCAGATTCATCCACAGCTCAAGGAGAGCAGCCGACCTGCAGACCCTTAGCCATGACATTAAGGAACCAGTTCTGGTGGGTTTTTCTTTTGTTGGTTTGGCGGGGTTGGGTTGGGTCATAGTCAGGACCGGGATGGCGAACAAGCAGGCTGCATCCTTCCCTCACAGAGCTGATAGTCTGACGGCAGAGGCAGACAGACCGGCAACTAGTAGTCACTGATAAACTAGTAGGAATAGTGCTGAGAACGGGAAGGTACAGGGCAGCAGGAGCGCACGGACAGTTGGGGGATGCAGAGGTGACAAGGAAGAATTATTCCCAGAAGAAATGTCCCCCTAAACCAAAACCCAAAGGATGAGGAAGAGAAGCCTACTTAAAAGCCAGGGGGCCAGAGACGGCAGGGGATGGTAAAGACTGCTGGGCAGAGCTGAGTGTGGCCCAGAGCCCAGCTTGAGGCTGCAGAACTTGACGGTGGCCAGAGTCACAAGCAGGGGCAAGCTTTCCCAGGGCTTTGGGCTGGAACACAGAAGGCCTGAGACACACAGGGCTCAGGGTTCATGGCCGTCTCTTCCCTGCGTGAACCTGTACATGGCTCAGGCTGTCTTAATAAAGCATTCTGATTCCACTCTTCACTCTCCTTTACGGAGAGCTCACTGAATGCCCACGAACACAGAGCAACGGGAACCCAACCCAGCCCGAAAAGAGTAAGCAGGTGACACGCCCCACTCCCCGTGTTTTTTCCTGTACTTGGTCCTACACCCAGAAGAGCCCTCTCAAAGTTTCTCCAGGATGACGTCATGAGAACAAGGCAGGCAAAGCTTCGTGGGACACACAGGAACTGACCATTTCCCCTTCAGAAATCATCAAATGCCGAAAGTGAATGGGTGCAGGACGTGCTGGGCGGGCTTCTCAACCAGCTCGTTGGCAAGGTCTGGAACCACCATCCCGTGGCAAGAAGCCTATTAATCCAAGGTGTTTATTTCCTTTTGATAAACAGTAATGTGTAATTTCCCATTTCTAGGGACAATAATGACTTCAAACAAAGGGCAGGCGCCAAAAGCAGTATTTAGAGGGAGCGGTTCTCCTCCGTACCTGGATGGCAGCTCAGTGAAAAAATAATTTTTTGTCCAAAAAAAAACAGCCCTTGGCTGAAAGTATGAATTTGTCTCTTCGATCTGATTCGGAAGACAAGTCATTTTTGGAGATATATGGTACTCAAATAGAGAAAGAAAAGCAAAAAGCCACCTCCTCCAAGCAGGCCCCCGGGACTACCAGCTCTCGCCCCTGTCTATGCATGGCACAAGTAGCCTCACCTGCCCCTCTTCCCTCCCACAGAGAAATTCCTAGAATTTATTTTCTAGGAATTTAGACAATCCACCAAGGCTGCCTCCACTCTCTCACTTAACCTCCCTAATCTGCCTGAAGGGCCCACTTGAAATTCAAGTCGTGAGCTGAACTTGCACTGTTAGGAGTAGAAAATGCCCTGTCATTAGTCAGTCCTGCCTGTTCACATTCCAGCGCTCTCTGCTGCCTGGCCCCTGGAGGCGGAGGACACAGAACCCAGGCCACAGGGCACTGGATGGAAAGGCCTTCCAAAGCCTTCTTTGTCACCTGAGCCACAGTAGGGACCTCAAGACAGGGAGGGGTCAAGTGCCCCGCTATGGCCCGGGGTTGTGTCACACCCCAGAGAGAAAAGCAAGACAGGGAACTACCCATGCTGTGCGTGAGGCTTTGCTAAAAGGCTCTCCTGTCTCAAAATACCTGGAGCTGGCCAGCAGGGTCCATCCCTGGGACCAGAAAAGCCTCTTTTTAATGTAAACATCCCGAAGTGTTTACATATATGGCTCAGCAGAGTACAAAGCTGTGGGCTGAGGAAAGTCTGGCCTAAGGGAAGAGTTAGGTCCCTATTTGGAGCTTAGGGGCCCCCAGAGTCAGGAGGCTAGCTCTCCCAGCAGCCACTGGGAGGCCTGGACTTGGCCTCAAGCAACTTCCCAACAGCCCCCCAGGGTCTTCTTTCCCCAATTTCCTGCCAACATTGCCCCTCTCCCAGTCCCAGCCGGCCCCCACAGGGCCCGTGGCTTGCAGCAGCCCAGCCCAGCAAAGGGTCCCGGGACCCTAGGACAGCCTGGCAATAAGCAACCAAACGGAGTGTGGGGGCGGATGCTGCCTGGAGACTGTGCCTCCGGCCCTCACCATTGGCTTTCCCTCCCAGCTTCTCTCCCTCCTACTCCTCTGGGACCAAGAGTCTCTTTGGGAGGCTCATACACTCCCTGGACACTGGCAGCCCCATGGTTACAGTATGGGGGGCTTCAGGGTGTTATCTGGTTTTTGGCTAAAGCAAAATCCAGAGTTGTGCCTGGAGTCTGGGGGCAAGTGGACGTTGCAAGCATGCTGCTTTACTTAGGTTAGAAGCTCTTTTGGGGTGCCAGGAGGGACTTACGGAGATAGGGGAACAGAGCTAACATGTCCCCAGAGCCCTTCCCCCTCTCCCTGCTCCCTATGGGTCCTTTCTTCTTGCCTTCCCTCCCTTGCAGCTTTCCCACTCCCAGGAGCTCATTCCAGGCTTCCCCCTTCCCTCTCCCTCCTGCCCGCCCCACACTCTTCTGCTTTCCCTGTAGATTTCTGCTTCCTTCTTCCCTCATACACCCCCCATCTCCAGAATAAAGGGCCAGTGGTTCCACTTGGTGGAGGCCTCAGCTCCTTCCTCTTGGGCGGAGGGCAGGTGGCGGGTGTGGGTGGGTGGCTACTACGCCCCCCCAGGAAGCTCGGGTGAGGATTATTAGCAAGTCCCAGCTGGGTGCTAGTTGGCCACAGCCCTGGAGCTATCGGGACCGGCAAGAATAAAAGGGGAAGCTCTCTCCACAGTTGAGAACAACTCTGTTCTGCCCCCAGACTCTTTTCTGAGCCGCCCCCCACACACAGAGCCAGGCCCACCCCCAGAGAGGGAGCCAGCTGGCCTGAGGGAGGGATGCGTGCAGGCCCTGGCTGTGGAGAGTTCCAGGCTGCTTGGCCAGCAGTTGGGGGGGGGGGCGCCCTGTTTATAATGCAAAGGCTTTGATTACAGCTACTCCCTTGTTGACCATCATCCTGGAAGAGTAAAGACTCCGAGTGGAAAAGACCCGGAGTGACACTGAGCAGGAGGGGCTGGCAGCAACAGGGGCCGCTGAACCTGGGCCAAGGCTTTACTTGAGGCCTGGAATCAATCTCCTACCTCCAGAATGGGCAGACGGGCGAGAGCCTTTTCCTTTCCTTTCTGAGCAGGATCAGAAACCAGTCCGCGTGGTCTCGAGTGTGTCATTCTAAGTTCTTAATTCTTCTCTTCCCGCTCCCATCCCACCCCGCCTTGCTGAACTTCCCCACGCCCTTCACATCCACACCTTACCCCGGTTCTTCCCCTCTGCCTGGAGTGTGCGCCCCCACACTCCTCTCCAAACGTGGAAACAGTCCTGTGTTACTAACACAGGCTGCCCCATAGTGGAGCACAGGAAGAACGCCCGGAGTGTTTAACGCATACGCTTCCCCGTCAGACCTGGCCCAGTTGGAATGTTGCCCTATACTAGCTGTGTGACCCTGAACCTATGGCTTAACCTCTCTGAGCTTCGGCTTGTCCATAAGTAAGAAAAAGAATAACCACTTCATGGGACTGTTGTAGAAGCCAAGAGAGTTAAAGCACATAGGATACATATGGAAGGCCTCCCATAAACTACTCTGGAGTACTCAAGGTCGCTCACAGTGTTCACCGTACCCCGCCCACACTGTGTGTGTTCACTCACACCGTCCTCACAGCGGCACTACGACACAGGCACTGTATCACCCCCGTTTTACGGATAAGGGAAGTGAGGCACCAGAGCGGTTCAACCACTTGCCCAGGATCATGTAGCTACAGAGTGGGAAAGCTGATAGCTACTATTATTTTATCATTATTATTCCCCTCCTACACAATAGGCTCATTGAGGAAAGAGGCTTTGCACATACATATTTAATAACTACTTCAGCGCTGTTGTTGAAAATCAAGGCCCTACCCATTTCAAAAGACCTCCTCCGTTTCCTAAAATCTCCCCAGAAAAAGGACCCCAACTTCCTCAGGGAAGCAGCGATGGCACTGTGGAAAAGAAAGAAAGAAAGAAAAAAAATATATATATATATACACACACACACATTTTTTTTTAAGATTTTACTTATTTATTTGACAGAGAGAGATCACAAGTAGGCAGAGAGAGACGGGGAAGCAGGCTCCCCGCTGAGCAGAGACCAATGTGGGGCTCGATCCCACAACCCTGGGATCATGACCTGAGCTTAAGGGATGCTGAAAGCAGAGGCTTAACCCACTGAGCCACCCAGGCGCCCCTTTTTTTTTTTTAATCACAAGGTTTTGCTCGCCCTAGCAGAGTCACCCCTTCCCAGCTCTTCGAGTCAACACCAGTGGCTTCACCTCCCCCAACCTCCTCCTGCAGGGCACCATCTTCCCCAGAGAGCTGGGACCAGCGTGGGAGGAGCTCGAGAGGTAAAGCATCTTGTAGACCAGAATACACCCCCCCACACCGTCCACAGAGAGGGTCTTTTCTTTCTTAACCCTTCCCAATCCTTGGCCCCACGGTTGGAAAGCTTTTCCATGAAGGCCAGGCCTCCAGCTTGCGGTGGAAAATAACAGAGGTTTGGGTTTTTTTAAAGGGAACAGAAACGATGCTCCTCAGCAGAATGTTCCCCACACATTCTCCGTGGCCCCTGGCAGCGCCTCTGAGGGGAGCGTTTGGCCTCCAGGAGCCCTTGGACTCCGGGCTGCTGGACTCCATGGGGCTATTCAGAGGCTGGTAAACAGCACATGGCATTCTCGGGCATATGGCAAGCATTCATGCACCGCATTCTTTGTCCTCGTGAGGAGAGAGACAGAGAGCAGCTCTGTGCTGCAAAGCCCAAAAGCAGAACTGCATCTCTCAGAGCCCCAGCCGCAGAGCACACCCGGGCTGAGACATGCATGCCACCAAGCCCTTGAGCGCTTGCGAAATGAACTTGCCCAAACTTGGAGCTCTCTCCCGAAAACGTGGGTTTACTCCTTAATTCCAAAGAGAAAGCATGGCACTGTGACAATGGAGAAACTTGGCCATCTCTTCCTTAATCAAGGGCTTGAAGTCATGTGGGTCCTGAGAAGGGGACCCCCCACACACACACCACCAGGCACCGCTACTATGGTCTTTTCTGCCCCAAATGTATAACCCGAATCTCATCAAGAGGGAAATGAGCACCTCATCAGAAAACCCCAGGCCGGGGCGGGGCGGGGGGGCAGGGACACATGTTCTACAAAACGGCTGGCTCCGTGCATTCAAAATCAATGTGACAAATGACAAAAGGGCTGAGGAGCGGTTCCAGATGGAAGAGTCCAGAAGGAAGAGACCATGAGAACTAAAGGTCATGTGGGATCGTGGGCAGGGATCGAGGCCAAAATGGGAAAGAAGACCTTGCCAAAAGGCAATCATTGGGATATTAGTAAAATTTAAAAATGGACTGTACGTCTGATGATAGTATTTTGCCAACAGTAAGATTTTGGAATTTGATTACTATGTTGCAGATACAGAAGATGACATCCACACACGATAAAGTATTTAGAGTAGAGGGTCCTGGTGAACTGCAATTGACTCTCCAATGACTCGGCAAAAATAATGATAATTATAGGGCACCTGGGTGGCTCAGTTGTTAAGCGTCTGCCTTTGGCTCAGGTCATGGTCCCAGGGTCCTGGGATTGAGCCCCGCATCGGGCTCTCTGCTCAGCAGGGAGCCTGCTTCCCGCACCCCACCTGCCTCTCTGCCTACTTGTGATCTCTGTCAAATAAATAAGTAAAATCTTGAAAATAAATAAAATAAAAGGAGAGAGCGAGAAGAAAAAAAGGAGGGGAAAAAAGAGAAGAAAAATACACTCTAAAAAAAAAAAAAAAAAGAAGGAGCATCGGGGGCACCTTGCGGGCTCAATCGCTGGAGCGCGTGACTCCTGATCTCGGGGTCATGGGTTTGAGCCCCACATTGGGTGTAGAGATTACTTAAAAAGAAAAATCTTTAAAAAATCCTTTTAAAAAATTATGCAAATAAGTAAATAAAGGAACATCAGTCCCATCCTCAGTGGCATCTCCCAGCTACTAGGAGCGTCACAGCAGCCCTGAGGTGGGACGCAGCTACAGTGAGACGTGTGTGCCAGCCAGCAACCCCCACATCCCGGTGGGCACTGCGTTTTGGCTTTGGAACACTGGAGACATAGCAGTAATTCAGTAACACCACCGTTGCTCAAAACATTTGACCCAACTCAGCAACCACACAGGAAAATGAGTTGTGCTGCATTGTAATCACACCTCGCCCTTGACCCAACCCAGTCCCATCCACCTAATTCGCCAGCTTTACTTCTGATAGGATCATAAACTATTTGGAACTGGCAACAGCCTTCGAGAATGCGTGCCTGATCCCTGTCACAAATGAGGGAAACCGAGGCTCAGACGGGAACCAAGGTCACAGCTAATCCCACTGGCTCCTCCCAGGCCAGTGTGCCTTTCAGGGTTCTGTACTGGGAACCCCAGAGTATCTTCCAGGCCTGCTGGCTGTTTGCAAAAAAATTCAAGACAGGAAGGTCCGTGTTTCCCCAAGGGAAAAAAAATTCTTTGAATGTATAGGTGACATTGAGAGCCGTTTCAAAAGAAAGGAAACAAACTATTCTTAACAGAATCTTCATAGCAGCACCTCCCAAACATAAGTGTTTGTTTAAAACAAAAACTGTCATATTGGGGCGCCTGGGTGGCTCAATGGGTTAAGCCTCTGCCTTCGGCTCAGGTCGTGATCTTCAGGGTCCTGGGATCGAGCCCCGCATGGGGTTCTCTGCTCAGCGGGGAGCCTGCTTCCTCCCCTCTCTCTCTCTGCCTACTTGTGATCTCTCTCCCTGTCAAATAAATAAATAAAATCTTTTTAAAAAACTGTCATATTACTTTATGATCACACCTTAAATACATCCCACATCATAGGGGCTATTTTAAGAAATCTCAGTATACAGGGCACCTGGGTGGCTCAGTTGGTTAAGCATCTTCCTTTAGCTCAGACCATGATCCCAAGGTCCTGGCATCAGCAGGGCGTCTGCTTTTCCTTCCGCCCCCCTCTCGTACGTGCACCCTCTCTCTCTCTCTCTGAAATAAATAAAATCTTTTAAAAAAAGAAAAATAAAGAAATCTCAATATACAGAAATTCAAACTTGCCTAACAGAAAAAACAAGAGGATTAGAGTACGGTCTTCATGATTCTCCACCTGCATCTCCACCTGCAGAGCCCTTCTCCCTGCTCCTCCACCTCCAGGAGGCTGAGCCCTACACCTGCAACACCTAGACTCGCTGGCTCCAGGGAGAGGCACCAGCAGGAGAACAGATGGCTTCCTCCTGTTTCCCATGGCTGGCAGTTTCTGGCAGATGCTATGGTCTTTCGTGGCTGTAGCTCCCACCGGCGCTCCCTCCTCTGCCCCCGGCTCACACTGGATGCCAGGAACACCATTTCCTCCCCAGGCCCCTCCAGGCCTCCTCAGGCCCCTGGGTGGTACCAGCTTACTGCTGTCCCTGTTCTCATCCCCCCCTACCCCCTGCCCAGCTCTAGCTCCACTGTCCCTGCCCACTCCTCCTTGAACAGTAACTTTTCTTTTTTTTTTTTTTTCAAAGATTTTATTGATTTATTTGACAGACAGGGATCACAAGTATGCAGAGAGGCAGGCAGAGAGAGAGGAGGAAGCAGGCTCCCCGCCAAGCAGAGAGCCTGATGCGGGGCTCGATCCCAGGACCCTGGGATCATGACCCAAGCCGAAGGCAGAGGCTTTAACCCACTGAGCCACCCAGGCGCCCAGAACAGTACCTTTTCAAAGCCTCTGCGCTTCAGCTATCTTCCCGTGGAATTTTGTTTCCTCTAGGGACCCTGACAGATTTAGAAATGAGTTTATGTGAATGAAAAATATTTACCACCATTTGTGAGCGTGTGGTGCCTTTCAAAGTCACTCCGCTTGCTTTTCTTTTTTTTTTTTAAAGATTTTGTTTCTTTATTTGAGAGAGAGAGCATGAGAGGGGAGAAGGTCAGAGGGAGAAGCGGACTCCCCGTGGAGCTTGGAGCCTGATGTGGGGCTCGGTCCTGAGACTCCGGGATCATGACCTGAGCCGAAAGCAGTCGCCCAACCGAGACTCCCAGGTGCCCAGTCACTCCACTTTTGGAACGTCCCCTGAACCACACGACCTCCCACACACAATCACGCTGCCAAAAGCAAGGTACAAGGCTGGGGGAGCCCAGCGCAGCCCCTTCCCGGTCTCCTGATGCCACTCCCGCCCGCGACCTTGAGTGTAAGACCTCGTGCATCGGGGCCCCGCAGGACCTGGGGGAATACCAGAGAGCACCCTATTCTCATCAGGGACTGAGAGAGGGTGGGGGTGGTTGGAGATGAAGGCAGCAGGCAGAATAGAGTGGGGGGGATGAAGGAGCCAACAGGCGGGGCAAAGAAGAGTCCGATGGGAAGGGCTCTCCACATGCCTCTCCGGCCCCCGGCACCTCCTTGCTGCTGTCCCTTCTGCGGTCACAGTCACTGTGGGACAGAGAGTTCCTGTTCCCCGGCCACGACCTCCAGACGGGGTCTGATATGGAAGCTGGCAGCTGAAAGGTTTCTCACACTTGAATGGCCAGTAGCCATGTTCCTTCTCCATCCCACCCACCGCCCATGACTATCCCAGCCACTCAGCTCTCACGCTGAGAGCCAGGGGCCATCACTGAGAGTCACCACCAGCCTACAAGCCCCTTTCTTAAGCTTAAAAAAAATGCCAATTGATATATTACTGACAACCTGAGTCATCCTGTCCACGGGATCTTGCCAGCGTTCCCCCCAGCTGTGTACACAAGTGCACCCCGCTGTCACCCGCTCATCCCACCCTCTAGACACCAGCACGAGCCATCTCAGCGTGCACGCTCAGTCCCACCCCACACCCCACAGCTTCAGAATTGAGGAAGGATTCGGGATTGGGCTCTGAGCGCTGGAAGAATGAAAGCCGCACTGGGAGGGCTCCCAAGGAGGTTAGTGCCTGCGGGCGTGCGGGCGCCCATGCCGGTGAGCCCCTGTGTCCTGTTGCTCTTGAGTGTGCGTGGGGGGCTGTGCACCTGCCTCTCTGGGACCCCACACCCACCCTCGTGCTCCCAGCAAACCAACCTATGGCTGTGATATAGATGCTACCCCCTTTGAGGTCGTGTCCTTGCACAGTCGACAACCCGAGTACCAGAGCAGACCCTTTGGCTCTATGGATACGTGTCCCCGTTTTATGGGGGAAGAAGCAAAGGCTCAAAGGGGTTAAGCGTCTTGCCTAATTCGCAAAAGCAATGACGGTAGGTCTGTCATCTTAAGAAAAGCAGCAGGGGCCCCAGCAGCTCCCTTGTTCCCTCTTTCCAAAACAGAGAGCTGCTCCGGAGTTCCGGAAGTTCCAGGGACAGGACGGGTGAAGGGACAGACTGTGAAGTCCGAGCCAGGGCAGGTGGAGCACCCCTGGGCAGACTCCATGGCCATGTGCCGGAACCCCACAGACAAGCTGGCAGTGGAGAGGATGAGATGGGGCAGGAGCTGTTATCCATGGTCTGGGGTGATCTGGGGTGACGGGTGATGGGAGGGGTGCAGAGCTGTCTCCACCGGCAGGAAAGTGGCCGCTCTGGGGAGCAGCAAGGGGAGGAGCTTGTTCCAATCATTTCGGTCTAAAAAGGCACTGCCTTCTGCTCAGCAATGACCGACAATAAAAGCCAGTTTCTAGAAGCACCGCCCCCCCACCACCACCACCAAGTATTATCTGCAGAGCTGGAAATCAAAAGGGGACTCTGGTCACAAGAGGTTTTTCGTAAAGTCTAGCAGGACTAGCAGAAACCACAAAGACCCCTACTATGAGATCAGCACCCTTATTTCAAAGAAGAGGAATCTGAGGCCCAGACAGGGCAGGTAACTTGAGGCCACCCCGCAAAGCTACAGCCAAGTCAGAAATAGACGGCATGCCTGTAACTCAGAGCCAGATGGAGCCCTTTCCACCGCTCCAGTGGGTCTTGTTTTCCATTCATATCTGTATCCTCTTACCCATTCAGAACCATTTCTGGGATGTGTATTCCTATCGGAGGATACAAAGTTGGCGGGGGGGGTCCTGGGGCCCGGGCTGCCAGGGTGCCAAGCCTCTCTAGATTTCTCAGCAATAATGCAGCTGGCCTCACCATGAGAATCAGGCAGCAAAGACACCCCGCCCCTCCATCACCTATTAATGAAACCGGCAAATTCCCCCGGATGGACCGAGTCTCAACTGCCAGGGCTGGGTTTGTGCTCCCAACACAGAATGCGAAGGCACGAGACATTAGGGTTAATAAACAGCTTTATTGGCCTTTGACAGCATCGATTTTCTTACATTCTCAATTAATTTGCCATTAAAGTGCGGGAAATTTTCTTAATCATGGTAACATTTATTGAAAGAAATCAGAACTAGTATCAGGAATGTGGCGGCCATGAAGGAAATATTTCTCCCACAAGACACAGAACAGGAGCCCCTCTTGTTGACCCGGGGGGGGGGGGGTCTAATTCCGGCTCACCGTGAGCACCGAACTGGCAAGGACCGCCACCCCTGGGGGAGAAAAAGCGATGCTAGAGAGATCTAAAAACACCCACCCTGCCTGCCGCCTCCTCTCGGCCCTCTTTGGGTATTCGCTGTTTGAATAGATCCAATCGTAGGAGAAACGGAGGTCTGGCCCCCTCTACTGCCTTCTACCCACCCCGCCCTTGCTAACAAAAGCCCCCAAAGTCATTACAATGAAAAAGTGGGTTTCCATTACCCCGACACTAACAATGTTCAGTAAAAACGAGGATAATAAACACAAAAGCTTGCTTAGTAAACAGGAGCTCTCAGCGTTCAATGCAAAAACAAAAAACAAAAACTGAAATCTCAAGGCAAATCCTGTTGTCTCTGCACACGGGCTGGACGAGCTTGGAACCGGTCATTCCCATCCGTAGAGCTCCGGGCCGGGAGCACAAAGGCGGTGGCTGGCTTTTTCCGCACTTGCCCCGGGCAGAGGCCAGATCTTCGCGTTATGCTGAGGCTGCCGGTGTGTTTCTCTTTGCAGTTTATATACAAACACACCCAAGGCTGATGTATTTTTACACATATATGTACACACACGAGGCCTGCTACTCTTTCTTGGAAACCACCAGCTCCACCTCGGGAAGCTGGACGCCAACCTTAGTCCCACTGTCGTTGCTGGAAGAGGAGGACAGTCGGGACTTCTTAGAGGCCAAGGACACTCCACTCCCTTGCAACTTCCCTGTCTCGTCATCGCTCCCAGTCACCTCATAATGACCTTTGCTCTTTGACCCCAAGCCACCGAAGGTACCAAATTTCAGCTTTCCGTGTTTCCCTTTGACTTTCCCGCCTTCCAGTGACACTTCCCCACCTTCAAACTCCAAGGTCCCGGTCGGGGTGGAAGGCGCCGAGAGCTCCCTTTCGTCGCTGAAGGAATTGGAGCGGTGCCGGGGCTTCTTACTTTTAAATAAGGAGAACTTGCCTTTGGGGGATGACGTCTCGGCCTCGGCGTCTCCCTCCAGGGAACCGAGGCTGGCCTTCGAGCTCTTCAGGTCACCTTTGGACCCTGAAATGGACGCTTCTGGGGAGCCGGTGACACCACCTTTCCCTTTAGGTTTGGAAAAATTGAACTTGGGCATTTTGATTTTGGACTTTTTAAGTTTCACGTCGGACTCTTCCCACTCGCCCTCTCCAGCCCCAGCCTGGGCAGTGGCCTCCACTTTAGGGAAGTTAATATCCACCCCCACTTCTCTGCCAATCAGCTCACGGCCAGAGAACGTAAATTTGGGGATCTTCATCTTGGGGAATGTTACTTTTCCAGATCTGCTTTCCAAGTGACCTGGAGACCCAGACACACTCAGCCCAGGACCCTGGAGTCCAACGTGGCCTCCTTTCACGCCTCCTTCTACCTTTGGTCCTGAGAAATGAAGTCCCCCAGCAAACTTCGGTGCATCCAAGCTGAGAGCAGAGGTGGCCTGGGGTCCTTTGACACTCACGTGCCCTTCGCCCAGGCTGACAGCTGGGGCGCCGACACCCCCCGAAACATCCACACCTCCTTTGATTTTTGGGCCCTTCAAGCTGACACCGAAATCTGACTCAGGAGAGGCCACGTTAAGTGAAGGCCCCTTGATACTAATGTCGGGAGCAGCCCCATGGAAACCTATTCCCGAACCTTTCAGATCGCCTTTGATTTCAGGACCAGAAATTTGCCCTGTTGGGAGTTTCACATTCACGCCTGGCAGCTCTACATCACATCCAGAGGACTTGATTCCAGGCATCTGGAGGTTTCCTCCGAGGCCTTGAACGCTGATGCCTGGGAGATCTCCTCCAACAGTGGGGCCTTTCATCTCACCAGTGGCCCCAAGGCTCCCTTTTATTTTTGGTCCTTCCAAGTTCAAGTCCATGTCTGGTGCTGAGATTTGAGGGCCAGAGATCTGAGGCCCTTTCAGGCTCAGGCCCCCGAGGTTCACATCCATGCCTGGTGCCTGTAGTTCTCCAGTCACTTGTGGCCCTTTGACGTTCACGTCCAAGTCGGACCCTGGAGTCGAGATGCCAAACTGGGGCAGCTTCATTTTGGGAAGTTTAATGCCACCTTCGGGGGCCTCCAAACTTAGATCAGGAGCACCTACTGATACTTTAGGGCATTTGATGTCACCAGAGACAGCCAGGTCCCCCTGCAGGCTTGGTCCCTTCAGGGTCACGTCTGGGGCGCCAAGATTTAGCGTGGCATCGATCCCAGGCACTTTCACACCATCTCCTTCCATCTTCACCTTTCCACCCTGACCTCTGAGGTCAAGCCCTGGGGCGTGCACCTTCACACCGGCAACAGAAGCATCCAGGTCTCCCTTCAAACTTGGTCCTTTCAAGTGCAGGTCAACATCAGGTCCGGAGATTTTTGGCGTAGAGAGGTTCACCGAAGGCAAGTCTACTTTTGGCCCTTTCAGAGACACATCCGGCCCTTCAAGCTTCACATCGGGTGTGCTCAAGCCTCCTTCGAGAGAGGGCAGCTGGGCATGGACCTCAGCTCCTCCCCCTTCCACCTTCACACCAGGGACGCCGATCTTGGGCACTGAAAACTTGGGGAACTTGATCTTTGATTCTGGACCTTGCAGATCTATGTCTGGTCCTTCCAGTCCCACACTTGGGACATCACCCTTTATCTTTGGTCCTTTCAAGCTAACGTTCACATCGGGGATGGAGACCTGAGGGCCAGAAATGCCAAAGGATGGTGCTTTGACTTTAGCATCTGGGCCTTCAATGTTGATGTCAGGTGCGTCCAAGCTGGCCTGCACCCTGGGGCCTTTCAAGTCACCCTCTAGTTTTCCCGAGACATCCATGCCTGGCAGCTTGAACTTGGGAGCCTTCACCTTGATGTCGGGACCTTCGACATGAATCCCTGGCGAAGAAATGTCTACATCAGGTGCCTGTATTTCACCCTCCAGTTTGGGGCTTGGGAGGGGGGCCTCAGCTTTAAATTTAGGTGATTTAATGTCAAATTCTACATCTGGAAAGTACATTTTCCCGAACATAGGTTTCTTGGTTTTGGGAGATTTCACATCACCCTTAAGTGTGGCGTCTGGCCCAGCAACATTGACCTCTACCTCAGGCACCTTGAGACTGGCATCAATTTCGCCCCCGGGAACATTCAAGTCAAACCCCTGTTTCTTGGCCTTCATTTTAGGGCCACTCATGTGAATTTTGGGCATTTTAAATTTACTCTTCTTGCCCTTGCCACCAACACTAATTTCAGGAGTCTCAACATTCATCTCCGCCTCGGGTACAGTCACATCCAGAGAAGGTGACTTGAAGTCAGCTTTAGGGCTTTTTGTCCCAAAACCAAACTTGGGTTTCTTGAATTTGGGAATTTTAATGTCTGTCCCCTCAACAGTAATATCTGGGCTCTCCGTGTGTACATCCAAGCTTGGAGCTTCTAAATCCACTTTGGGCCCTTTGAGGTCCAGTTCAGCACCTTCCAACTTGGGACCAGAAATCCCAATTTTGGGTGCCTTGAAATGCAAATCAACATCAGGAACAGTTACTTTAGGGGCAGATATATCCAGTGATGGCATCTTCAAATGTGGGCCACTAAGCTTGGCATCTGGGCCTTCAAAATCCAGACCTGAACCTTTAAGGTCTACTTCTGGGCCTTTGAAAGTACCTTCAATCTTAGGGACAGACACATCAAAATCTCCTTTGACTTTGGATCCTTTCAAGTCCAGGTCAACATCAGGCATGGAGATTTTGGGGGCTTTGATATTTATCTCTGGCATCTTGAACTTAGGGCCCTTCAGTTTCGCATCTGGACA